>QANX01003051.1:17671-27852 GCA_003254975.1 Ochetophila trinervis | reverse complement strand
TTGATTAGTTTAAAATATACATCAAAAATTTTTTTTTTGTGCTTTTCAAAGTTTTAATAGTAGCACGAAATAGAAAATAGACGGTCTAGAGAGAGCACAGATTTTTCTCATGTCCACACAAGCTCATCAGTTTTATTTATTTATTTGGGTAAATGTTTATTTATTTATTAATTGGTCATCCACAAGTCCATCCATGTGTTAGTAATAGTATATGTAGATGTGGGGAAGTGGAGCATATCCTTTGAATTTGGCTATCTTTTTTTCTCCCTCAGAATCAAAGTATATCCTTAACATTTGGAAACATCTCTAGTATAAATAGAAAAACTTTTTACTAAAAATTTTTGTAAAAGAAAAATAGAAAACTTTTAGTAAAAATTGTAATAAAAAAGAAAGTAAAAAAGAAAGAAAGAAACGAGTCAAAATCCAAGACAAAAAAAAAAAAAAAAAACTACTGGTCACTGATATGCCAGCCCAGGAACACCTTTACAAGAACCTTACCCTCCTATAACTCAAGCTTGTCCATAAAAGAGAGAGAGAGAGAGAGAGAGAGGTCTTCAAAGTTTTCATTTTTGAAACAGATTTCTCTATTTGTGGAGATGTCTGGGGTTCTTCTTTGGGTGGTTTGTCCAAAAGATAATATAAACTCTCTGCTCACTCTTTTGCCTAGAAATAATGGCAGACCAAAGAGGTCCAAAATGTGCTGCAATAAGCTAAGTTTCTCAAATGGGATTTGTGCGTATTCAGGAGTTGTAGCAAACCCATCGAGATCTTCGGAAGAGAGAGTCTATGAAGTGGTTCTGAAACAAGCGGCTCTGGTTAGAGAACAGAGGAGGGGCAGAGATAAAGCTTTGGAGTTGAATAAGCCTAATACTGGAACCGACGCTCTCACCAATAGGGATCTCTTGAATGAAGCCTATGATCGTTGTGGCGAAGTCTGTGCTGAGTATGCCAAGACATTTTATCTGGGTACTTGTTCTCTCTCTCTTCGATTTCTTTTTGAGTGGTTCTAATTTGCTCTTATTTACTTCTTCCTTATCCAGTTATTTTGTCCCTTCATTTTTTTTTTCAAAAATATTTCTTTTATGGTTGTTCCAATTTCTTGTAACGTAAAAAACAATGGGCGTAAAGTGTTTGATTAATTTCATTTTTTAAATTTGACTACTTTTTTTTTATAAGCACTTGGTCCAAAGTACGTTGATATTATATATATATATATATTTTTTTTTTTTTTTTTTTTTTTTTTTTTTTTTATTTTTTTTTTTTTTTTTTTTTTTTTTTTTTTTTTTCTGTTCTGTTCATCCGTTATTTCCCAGAAACAACATGTTTGGTTGCCAAGAAAATTTGGAAGAGCCAATAGTTATTGGATAAAAAGTATTCTATCTTTTTTATTATTATGTATTATTTATTTTTTATTCTGGGCTGAATTTGAATTATCATAAGCTGTATCGCTGAGATAATTATTGTGATAATAGATTAAGGATTCTGAATATATGATTATGAAGATGGGTTCATATCATACATTTTGAAGGTTCTAGTTTGATACTAGTCATCAAAGCCATGAAGTTTTGGAATGACTGTGAGAGAATGATAAGCTTTCAAAGTGATTGAAAATATGGATTTGGAGCAAGATAGCAAGTAGGACGTCCTCATATTGTGTAAACCTTTATACATAAATATTTTCTTTATGTTAGGTCCCATAGAACTACTCTAATCCCATACCTTTCTTTACCTCTTTAGCTCACGTGAACGTCCCACATGATTATTCTATTGCAACTTGAATATGAAGTTGAGGTGTTATTTGCTTCCACTCTTTTTATATGATGCACTATTAAGAAATTGGCAAGCACTATTTAAAGTGGTATTTTCCCTCAATTTTCAGGCACATTACTCATGACACCAGAACGAAGAAGAGCTGTTTGGGCCATTTATGGTTTGTATAATCCTCCCCATTAAACTTGTAGTTTAATTTTTGTTTCTTGGCTGTGGTTTGTAATGCTTATTCTACGTATTTGACTTGAGAGTTCTTGATATTTGAGAATTTAATTTATGGAGGAGTAAAATGAATTTAATTTTTGTTGAGTAATGGAGTCACATGAATGCCCCCTTATTTCTGATTTGTCTGTGTCAGCTTATCAATTATCATAAGTGTCTTACTGAGATGAGTAAAATTTGTTTATTATAATAAGTGGAATCTACTTCTGATCTTTGTTTATGATGTTGTTCTCATACTACAATACTTTTATTTGGTGCTTACAAAACTTCCATTGCCAATGAACAGCAATTAACTCTGGTCCAACAATGATTGAAAATTTAAATGCACCCTTCTTTGAGAATGTGGGGGATATGATTTTTCTTAACTTCCTTTTGCCTATAACGGATGCTGTTACCTATAATATTCTTTAGTTTCATAGATTCTAATTCTTGTTTTGCAGCAAAAAGTGAACTATATTCAAGAATTTGTTCCTTGGTTGGTGTTGCTAGAATGAAATATGAAGTTGAAGCATTTTGAATCTGATTAAGATTTATTGTTGTCCTTTGGTTCATTTAGTAGAACGATACTAATTAGAAATGCATAAATTAGGGCCTTGTTTCAGCCACAACTGATGAAATTGTAGATACACTTTGTTTAGTCTTTGGTTTTTTTGAGAGCTAATCATCCTTTCCTTAGATTAATATGTACAGCAAAAAGTGCATACGGTGTATAGCAATAATGTCAATTGGTCTACTTTTTCGGTGCTCCGTGCATTATTTGCTTTGATATTTGTTGATGGAATGTTCATTGAAGAATTATTTTGTCTGCAGTGTGGTGCAGAAGAACGGATGAGCTGGTTGATGGACCCAACGCTTCGCACATCACACCAAAAGCTCTAGACAGATGGGAGAAAAGATTGTCTGATCTTTTCGAAGGTCGTCCATATGATCTGTATGATGCTGCACTATCCCATACCGTCGCAAAGTACCCGGTTGATATACAGGTATCTCCACTGAATCATGATTGCCCCAGTTGCATTTTTGCTAGAGTGTGTTTCATATACCAGAAATTTATTAAATCACCATAATTTTCTCTTTGTCCAGCCTTTCAGAGACATGATAGAAGGAATGAGGTTAGACTTGCGAAAATCAAGATACATGAACTTTGATGAACTATACCTTTACTGCTACTATGTTGCTGGGACTGTTGGCCTTATGAGTGTTCCAGTTATGGGGATATCACCAGAATCAAAGGCTTCAACAGAGAGTGTATATAATGCTGCATTGGCACTTGGGATCGCTAACCAGCTCACTAACATACTCAGAGATGTTGGAGAAGAGTAAGGTTCTTATAATGCAAAAATACTTTTGATTTCTGAAAAGTAGGGAAACAAAAACTTGTTGAATTCAAATGCCTACTTTATAAACATGACATCGACTAGTCTACAAAAAAGTGGATTTCAAAAATATCTGAAATCGGTCCATTCAGTTTTTAGAAAACTTGAGTCTGGTTTTTTCCTTTTCCTGATTACATTTTAAAATAGTTCATCTGGTTTTGAAGTATGATCTCGCTGGTATGTTAAGAATTCACATATACATTTTTTTGTTACTCCTTTTACATTATTGACAGTAAGAGAATAGCTGCAATATTGAGTAATAATAAACTTATAACTTTGTTTTCATTTGTTTTGGTTCTGTTTTTATTCAGTCTGAGACTTTGAAGTGGTTTTATGTGAAACCTTATGTTGTTGGTTTTATCATCCCAGTGCTAGGAGAGGAAGAGTATATCTCCCACAAGACGAGCTTGTGCGTGCTGGCCTATCAGACGATGACATCTTCCGGGGAAAAGTAACCGAAAAGTGGAGAACTTTCATGAAGGGCCAAATAAAGCGAGCGAGGGTGTTCTTCGATGAGGCTGAGAAAGGTGTTGCAGAGCTGAATGCAGCTAGTAGATGGCCAGTTTGGGCATCTTTGTTGCTATATAGGCAGATATTGGATGCCATTGAAGCAAATGATTATGATAATTTCACAAAAAGGGCTTATGTTGGAAAGGCTAAGAAGTTCCTATCACTGCCGGTGGCCTATGGTAGGGCACTTATGGGTCCCCCAAAGCTGACTGAGCCAGTAACAAGATGAATTTTGGTAGTTAAAAGAATAGTCTCTCAGGCATGTAAATTTTAATTTTTTTCTGCTAAACAGATTCAAGAAGGTTAAATTTAGTAGAGTATAAAAATGTGTAAATCTTATATAAAATTTCATTGAATGAAATTATTTCAACTTTCTCCCTCTCCCACTACATCCTCTTTGCTTCTAAGTTCTGACTCCATCTTTTCCCACATACTTTCCCTCCATCTTATTATATCTTATCCTATCCTCTCTCTCTCTCTCTCTTATTAGTTTCTTTCTTCCCACTCTTTCTCCAACTTTCTTCATTTATATCACCAAAATTCCTGCCACTTTGTCTCCCACTACATTCCTCCAACTTACAATGAGCAAGGTTTTCCACTTTAGAAAATTGAATATATATATATATTTGACATTGCCAAGGACTTGGAATTTGTCAGAGACGGATCAGCGAAATCAGTGAGCGTACGCTTCTTTGGATCAAAATTCTCACTTTGGAACCAAATTAGTTCTTATGTCAAATCCAGTTTGGGAATGTATAAATCGAAATCTTGACAATAAAGTTAGCAGTTAGTTCTTCAAAGATAGTGTAGATTTTCTGAAATGTATTATATCCTTTGATTGGTAATTGTATTGAGTGAATAATTCAATAGCTCACATTATTTTAAATGATAATGTATATGCTTCAACGTTTTAAAGTGTAAGATGGGTTTTAACTCGATGTGGTCTTCAATGGTTCACAAATCTTAATATTATATTTATGACAGGAAAATATTACTTCCTTATATCATAAAGACAAAACAGTTTTAACGATCATGCTTCATCAAATAGAGCTCATTACAACATTTCCTTGCCTTGAAATACCTACATCTTTTCAATAAACATCGAAGTTCCCCCGGTTGGTTAATGAATCATTATCTCAAAAATCTTATGGAACTCTCCTTAATCAAATGTTGCTACTGTGTAGATTTGATAAATTTCAACAGGACACATTAATACTATACGAATCAGCATAAATTTTTGAAAATTTGAATTTGCATATTTTAATACAAAACTTTAACTAGTCAAGTTTGGATGAATAAATTTTTGACATAAACACCATATAATACTTTATAATACAGTAAGAACACAAAATTTAACTTAACACAACACGAACTCACATGTATTTTTGAATGTTTAGATGTGTATATTTTGATACGAAAGTTTAACGGGTCAGATTTGAGTAAATAAATTTTAACACGCATATGATATAACATAATAAATTACGACACAACACGTTGTTAGGTCTATACAGCTTCCTTTACTAGGAAAGTTACCTCTTCTTGAGATTCTCACCATTGATGAAATGGATGCCACAATGTACTTCTGCAATGGTTCCAAAGATAACACTGGAGTTGCTGATAGTGTATCAATAAAAAGGCTGTCACTGAAAAGTATGCCTAATCTATTGAGATGGTCATCAGCAGAGGGAAGAGGTCTTAATTTCCTGCCTGGAAGAATTGAAAGTTGAAGATGCACCAAAGTTGATCAACTTGCTAAATCTTCCATCCATCGAATGTTTAGAGCTCTCATATATTGCGGAATCCTGACGGAAACATCTATTTCAAACATCATACTTGGTGGATTCGAGGAACTTGTTCATTTTCGACAAGGTTTACTGAGCAACAAAACATGTCTCCTGTCACTAGAAATTAAACTGTTCAAAGCTTGTGAATTTTTCAGGTGAGCTCAAACAATCTTTATTTCCTTCGATCATTATCTATCAGCAGCTGCCCCAATATCAAATGTTTATCTGAGTTTGGTGGCCTCAAAGCTCTAAACTCCTTGAGTATAGACAGGTGCCACGGCCTACTTTCATTGCCGAAATAACTTAAGCAAATACATATAGGCCCCGTTTCGTACACCGGATAAGAAGGGGGATTGGATTTCGAAATCCGGTTCCCTCCCTTATCAGGTGTTTGGGCGTGCAAAAGGAGAGGATATACATATCCGGTTATCAAATCCGACTCCCCCACTTACACTATCTTCTAATCCCGTGTATACTAGTGGGATTAGAAGGCCGGACTCGGATTTCTCCTTACCACGCACATTTCAAAGTCACGTTGCGTTCCCTTGGTTGGTCTCTCTTCTTCGTTCCAGTTTTCCCCGCTGCTCATCCCCTGCTCATCGTCCCCTTCCTCCTGCGAATCGGCTTCTCCTTGTTGGCTGCTACTTCCTTCCTCGAACCGGCTTCAAAGAAATTTCCCACACTCTGATTTATTCCTTTTTGCTACCCGTTGAAATCTAAATTGAAATTGCAATCGCATCCTCCTCAGCCTCTTCTCAGGTAAACCCTGATTCGATCTCAGTCTATTATGTTTTAGCTATTCAAATTTATCTTCGATTTGTTATTCCTCATGTCTGTTAATTTTATTTTATTTTTTATTTTTGATTGTCGATTTCTCATCCAAATCACTTCCTCTAGGGTTTTCGACCACTGGTTTCATTCCGAGCTATACGTTTCATTTTACTCTTTATTTATCAATCCGAGTTTGATTGGTGAAACAAAATTGCAGGAATTTTGTAGAAAATCGAAAGGTTTTTAGTGTTTAGATAGATTTTGATTCTAATCATTTTGCTGTAAAAATTATGAAACATTAACGAAGAAGAAGAGGAACTTTTGCTCATTGATAATAGTAATAATTTGTGGATTATAGAAATAAAGGAGAATGAAAGTAATTGTTTTTTTGGGGTAATTTTGTTTGCAGAGTAATTGAAAATGGCGGGTCACAAGATTGCTCATGCAACCCTGAAAGGACCAAGCGTTGTGAAGGAGCTATGTATTGGAATGGTTCTTGCTTTGGTTGTGGTAGTCTTTGGAAAATGCATCACTGGAATGAGCAGAGAAAAGTGAGAGCTTTTTATGACCTGCTTGATAAAGGTGAGATCAGTGTTGTGGCCCAAGAAGAATAAGTATATTGTTTTTTGCCTCTTGCATGAAGAGAAATTTAGTAACAGTAATTATTATCAGTAAGATTGTTGTTGCTTTGAAGTGCAGTTAAAGCCTGTGAATTAATTTGGTGAGCTTCTCTACACTTGTTCAGTTATTCTTGTGGCCTCTGTTTTTGTTATAGCTCCGTTCTACTATTTCTAGCTTCATCCTTGATGCTTTATGCTGTTTAGTTATGTCTGGACTTGTCCCTGTCTTTCCTCTACTATGAATAAAATGAACCAAGAAAAATAGTTTCCATGAGATATGAGCTGGAAAATAAGAATTCCCACCCTGATTTTCTCTTAAAATGGTGCCTTTGGATATCCTTATCGTTGGACTATGCCTTTTAGCTTGGGAAGCTGAATCTTAGCCTGTCCTGCATGTATATTGGGGAACAATTGCTTAATGGCTGTAGTATTGCTTTATGAGTTAATTAATTTCTTTTGTATAGCACTGTATCATTTTAATTGTTTAAATACTAAATAATGGAAGGAGTTTGTTATATCAGTATCACTTGGGACGAGGTCACATTGGTGTGACAATGAAGGCAAACCTTTATAACTTGTTGGAGCAAAGAGCAGCATCTTGGTAACTATATGCATGATATTCTTGTTGTTTAAGTCTTCTTTCCTGCTTTTGTTGTTCTAAAATTTTACCAACTGATGCAGCCGATATTTTGTGATTCCCTTGTGGAGAGAAAGTGGTTATGTAACAATGTTTCTTCAATGTATGGTCTCTAATTCCTACTTAATCTTAAATTATCTGTTTGGTAGAATAATCTATAATAGGATGTGGATAACATAATAAATTTTCTGTTTATTAAGAATAAAATAAAATAAAAAAATGCTTCAAGTAAATCTTAGTTGAAACCTTTCTTGCAGTGCAGATGCCACACATGATTCTCACAGGTCTTGAAGATTACAAGGCTAAATTGCAAAAACCAAGGACCTGGTGCTTATCCGCAGAGACGTTGTGTTCACTAGCAAACTCAGTGACTCAGAGGCAAAATTGCTTTTGGAGACTGGTCAATCATTTTATTTGAACAATATTAGATACAATTTGGTTGAAAGATTCAACAAAGAAACTCATGATTTCGAGTTCAAGGATGTCTTGCAAGCACTGGAAATGCCCACTTTATGATATTTTTTTAGTAAGAAGACAACTACAATAAATGATGGTATAGGAGAATGAACATCATTAAATTTGTTGTCCTTTTTTTTATTTTTTTTGTTTTTGTTTGTTTTTGTGTTCTTGGATTTATTATTCTCTATTTCATGCATATACACTCTTTAGAGACCATCCAGTTCAATGTTTTAACTACCCCTAATCTAAGTATGATATAATTGATTAATCATTTAATTGATTGTATATTTATATGATCAAAATATTTATAAGAGTGTTTTTAAATACTTAAGTGAAGAAAAAAATAAAAAAATATTATTACATTATTAGTCATATTATTTGGTAAATGTTGCTATTGTTACATGATCTGTGGACACATGCTGAAATAGTAAATATTAAATTAACAAGATGTATTTAATTATATAGTAGGAATGGAGATTAATCACCATAAACTCAATTATCAAAGCATAAATGGATGTTCATTTTTCATCTGTTTAATTGTCGGTTGTACAGTTGGAGTAGCTGTTATGAGTATACTAGCACATGTGTATTAGGTTAATCTGTATTTTGTTTTTTCAATTTTAGTAGTTGTTTATGTTATTGAGAACAATTATGACATATTTGTATTAAATTATGTTTAATATTTTCTTAAATGACATAATATTATGTTTTATTAAATTTATAATTAGAAAAATATTACAATATATTTTTATATATCATGTTTATTTAAATTAATAATTATAATTATAATTTCTACTATAATCAAACAAATATAAAATATATTGATAAAATTAAATTTTTATCCAGTCCAGTCCGAGACTGCACCAAACACAGTATATCATATCCGATCCAGTCCGGTCCTGCACCAAACACAGGACAGGATTTGAGAAATCCAATCCAGCATTATCCAGTCCGATCTAATCCTGCCAGCTATACCCGATCCAGTCCGATCCTGCGTACCAAACGGACCCATACAAATATATAATTAGTCAGATCAGGACTATTGAACCATAACCCATCGGATTTTGAACCCAAAATTTTTAGTTTTTATATTATATTAAATCACGACTCACTGCTATTTGATTCAAAAGTTAAAATTTATAAATAGTATATTAAAATTGAGTTATATACTTTACAAATTAAATTTTGACATTCAATTCTATTAATTGGACTGAAAAAATAATGAAATCTGAACAAAGTATAAGAAATTAAATCAGGTGGTGTTAACATGAGCCTCGCTACTTTTATTTTTATTTTATTTTTTGCTACAAATATATATTGTGTGTGATATTTAGATGTTACTTCTAAAATTAGAAACACCGGGTCAAAGCTTTGTGCTTTTAACGGCTTTTCAACTTGAAAGTCGAAACCTCGAAACGGAATAGAGAAACCACGAAATGATGAGAAGCCTCTCTGCCACATTCCCTTCCATAAAACACCCAAAACCCAAATCTAACGCCTCCAAATCATCATCATTCTTATCATTATCCTCGACAAGAAGAAATTCAGACGAAAAATTGAGTCTTGGTTCAGATTCGAGCTCATGGTGTGTGTATCTGATTCTTTCCACCATTGCACCCATCAAGACCTACGTTGGCGTCACCACTGATTTCTCTCGCCGGTATATCATTCCGTTTCTTAAAATTTTGGCAAATATTTAGATGGGTCTTTGTTTTTCTGATTGGTAAATGATTATACGGATCAGAACAAGAGAACAGAGGAAAACTTTTATGATGGAGAATAGTTTGTGTTGTGAATTGGTGTTTTTACATGAGAAACTTCTTTGTTAATTTGTATTTTGTTCAATTTTATTTAGTAAAAGAAGTTTGATTATTATGAATGAATTGCATGTTTGGGGGGAGAGAATTGGAATTGATGTTTATATTGTTTTTGGAAATTTTTGGTAGCTGTCATAAGGGCCTCTGTGGCTTGCATTTTTGGTTCTTCTGGTCTTTATCAATGTCTTCGTTATGGAATTTTAACATATTTACTC
>QANX01003051.1:0-17346 GCA_003254975.1 Ochetophila trinervis | reverse complement strand
TATATATATATATATATATATATATATAATTTTAAGTGGATGAGAATATATATATATATAATTTTATTTTAGTGGATGAGAAGATCTTGCAACATTTTAGAGTATTTTTTTAGCTCCGCAAAATTATATTGCTACGTAGTATTCGAATTTTATTTTATTCTTTTAATAACCGTCCTTTATTTCATTTAAAACATTTTAAAGGGTTTATCGATAATTAAATAACAAACTTGTTTTTAACAACTGTATTTATACAGTACAGTAATAGTAAAGGCATTAAGTTATTTCTATTTGTTTTTTGCTAGAAAGTACTAAAGGCATTAGTTGTTTTAACAACTGTCTATTAATTTTTATTTTTTTTTTGCTAGCTAGAAGCTAAAGGAATACAATAAAATTTACTTTTTACCTCTTTTTCCCTTTGATTTTGGCTATTTAGTGCATATTTAACAATGGATTAAAAATAAAGATGTAAAATAGATCAAGTAGCACATACACAACACAAGCATGACACGTTTAAATTAAACATGACACAAACTTTACCGTGTCAAACACGAAGCACGTAACAGTGATGCTTAAGATACATATGTGGTAGGCACTGCACGTAATGGATTTTTAGATCTATATAGTTTTAATTTTGCCTAATAGCATCTTTAAAATAATCTAACTATCTCAAAGGAAATCCAACAACTTTAATAAAAGAAGTCCTGACGTAAGATTAGATTATTTTTCTCCATGCCAATAATATTTTTTTTTTCCGTTAAGGACGTTAATGATGTAGTATTGATTGTTTAATATTGTTAATCAAAGTTTACATTTATAAAACTCACCATTTCTTTCACTTCTAAGTTAGTTACAATTGTTTTAGAGTTAAAGGCTTCTAATTGTTTAAGTATAAACTTAAAATCACCTTGATTTAATCGGTTACATTCCATGCCAAAGAAACACATAAACTTGTAGAAAATTATGTTCCAACATGAAGCCGAATTTCCCTACCTCTAGAGCTCTTTCTTATGGATGTGGCTTTCCACTTTGCATATGCATGTACCTAAATGTGTTTCTCATTTTGAATCCATTTCCATCATATGAAATTTAAATCAGAATCTGCTCCATTTTACTGCAATTGAAAATTCAGAAATAATGTACAATATAACATTAATAAAGCAATACAACAATACATTGCATCACCGTGACTTGATCAGATATCCGACTAGGAATCCAGGTGGATTTTTCAGCGTAGAGAGACACGTGGACATGGTGACTTTGTCAATTATACCCACCTACATATGCGCTTGCAGATTATCAATTTTTCTTCATTTGGTCTTTTTTATGCCCCATCTGTATTTGATCAATTTTGTATTCGTAATCCCATTATTAATTAAATACGTCAAGTATCGATCTCAAAAAACTAAATATCACATGTGCGTCAGCACTCGTACTGCATATCTTGTCTTTCACAAGATCTTTGGCTAAGTCTAAACGTTTCAAATTTGATATGCATGGAAGATTGCATATAGATTTTGAAGTTCAACATGCAAAAAAAAATCATCTTGCATTATTGAATGTTTCGATCGGTTGTATAATGTACTTCTATTGCAATTTACAAGTCTTTTTTATATTTTATCAACAATAAAAAAAAAAAGTATTTTATACATATAGATATACACACACACATGTACACACAAACACATAAAGAATACTCATGGTAACATCAAGTAAACTAGATGGTTAATTTAAGCATTAATTAGAACATTTTTCCTTAGTTATTTGACTGTATCAAAGATTGAGATTTAAAACTGCTTTCATAAAGATTGAGATTTAAAACTGCTTTCATGACCTATACGGGTTAGTGAGATTGATACTAAAATCCTATTTGGATAAAATGATCAACCAGTTAATCCTATCTGGAGGTGGAAAACCATCAACGCATTTTTACATTTTAATTACCTTTTAAAATGATCCAACAGCTGACAAAGGGAATTCTTTATGTTAAATCTATCAGATATACCTAATGTAAGCGAGCTGCCCGAATGTGTGGGGTGTGTATGTAAAACCTTATAGTAGTTTTTCATGGTATTGGTGTAAGAATGAGGATCTGAGTGTTTTTGGGTGTGAGATTGTGCAGTTTGGAATTATTGGTGATCGAGTCTCGGTATAAATACTTTTTGTGTAATTGTTATATATATATATATATATATATATATATATATATATATAAATTCTAAAATAAAAATATTTTTATTTTATTAAAATGATGATTATCATTTTATTAAAATATTTTTACTAAAAATATATTTTTAGTAATAAATCTGAAAAAGTTATCAGATAATTTATTTTTAATTACAATATTTTTATATGTCTGTGTATGTACTGTATTATTGTGGATGAGGCTGAGGCTTAAAATTTTAAACTCAATTCTATTTTGCTAAGTTTTAGATTCTTATTTCTATTCATTTTGTTTGAAAGAAACCAAGGCATCGAACATGATTGATCAGATTGATTTTAGGCATGATAAAATATGTATACCAATTGAAATACTAAAAGGAAAATTGTCAAATAATCAATTGTAAGATTGGCTCAGTTAGTATGTCTTTTACATCGTACAACAATGAAGTTATGGATTCCAAACATGTCATCCTCTTTAGATTAAGATTTATTGTACTTTTTTTTTCTTGAAATTAATAAAAGCAAATAGTTTAATTAATTTAGTCGGCAAAACATAATTAATAAGCCAATTAGAGGTTAATATAAGGGTGAATGAAATTATTTTAATCAATTTTTTTTTCATATTGAATTCGGTTTAACCCATGTAAATAAGTAATCAAAAATGCTGAATTGGGGTCCAAACAGGAAACTTTTCATTGCAATGAAATTAGATTCAATAATCATAAAAATTTCATCTTTAGAGACATTACTAAAGTCTCAAAGGTTGAGCCATGTGTTAGGCAGGGAGAGAGAACCATGAAGTTAGGTTCAGGCCAAAGGCTAAAGGCCAAAAATATATATAAAATCATCCCCTTTTCCCAATAAGAATAATAATAAAATAAAAATAAAAATAAATAAATAAAAACCTGTTCCTAAAGAAAGAAGGCCTATATATGTCTTCTTACACCTCGACTCAAGACTCTTGGCTTTTACCTGCAGTTAAAACCATATTTTCATATTAATATATTGAAAAAAAAAAAAAAACACTAAAATTTTTAACAAAAAAAAAAAACACTCTAAAATTACTATGTATATATTTGGTTATCAAGAATAAATAACCATTTATTTATAAGGTATAATATTAATATTATATGATTTGATAACACGTGCAAAGTTAAAAAAAAAAAAAACGATGAATAAAGTTAATAGGAAAATTTAAATTGTTAGTCACTTAAGTTTATGAAAATATCCTATAAAATATTTCAGGATTTGTCGTCTACCAAAATAAAATAATATTTAAAAAAAAAAAAACTCTCATCTTGAATTTTCTGATATGTTCTGGAGAATGGCAATGACGATGGGATTTAGAAAATACGTAAAGTCTTCGATTCAAAATTTTTGGATGAGAAAATTACTGATATATATATATATATATATATATAATAAAATTATTATTAAAAATATATTTTAGTAATAAATTTAAAAATATTTTTTATTTATTTATTAAAATAATGATTGTCATTAAATATATATTATTAGTGATGAATTTTAAAGACCAAATGAAGAAAAATTGAAATGAGAATGAATTAGTGAAATACTAAATCCCTAAAATAAATGGTAATTTTAGATTTTCTTCTTTCTTTCTTTATTTTGGGCGACAGATTTAGTTGTGCTAAGACATGGGGTGACAGTAATTGAATGTTCGCAATATAAGACAGCAATATATAATATTGAAGGGAAATTAGTAAATTCTCTACCAAACGCACAGCTGATTAGCACCAGTTAATTTGCAGGGAGGGGTAAAAAAAGAGATTCATTTTTCTCAGTTGGAATAATTAAAGTGAGGGTTTACCATGTCTGCCACTAGGTAAACTGTGAAAATGTAAATAACTAAAGTCAGTAACAGAAGCCCTGGCTGTTGATTCATTCTTAATAAGTAATTTGCTTTGAGGCAGAGTCAGTTCCTTCCTTCCAGCAAAAACAAACAGGAACCGAAGTCAAAGTCCAAAATCAGCACCTGGATTGAAAACTCAGAGCTTCAATCAAATCCCAATATCAGTAAAAACAATATCCAGCATAAACGAGGGGTTTACCGCCTAGCAAATGCAACCTGCAAGAATATACTGATTTTGCATCTAATGAATGTTATGTATGATATGATTTGTAAAAGAATAATAACAATAAATATATAAATAAAGAATCAAGTCTTAAAGACGAATATGCCAAAATTTCATTTGTAGCAGTAGCAGCATCAATGGGAAAATCAGAAAAATCCCATTGGTCTGGAGCTCTCCAAGGCTATACGTAGAGAGCTTTGTAGAAAGAGCCCCAGAGACACAGCCTCTCTTTGATCCTCTTCTCCCCGCTTAGGTATGTTGTAACAGATTTTGATGCCAAGCATTCCCATTTTGACATAAAATTTACATTGCTTTCTGAGAAGATGGGTGTCTTAAACTGATATGTATATCTTTTGTGTATATGTTGGTAAGGGCAAAAAGCAACAGCACAAACACGACTTGAGCGCTCATGATTCCAAAATGGCTGATGCTGTTACCGATTTCCATCCAACTTCCTTTATTACGGACCTGGTAGCAATCAGAATAATAAGGATTGTCAAGAAGCATACAGCCTTTGTAAGGCTTGGGGTTCCACCCTTTAAAGGTTAATGCTGTGCCTATTGGGTGAACTTCAAGTCTCAACAACCTTGACATTTCTTCGTTATTACCGAGTTAGAGTGATATGCACATATATTTTTCTCAAATATGAGTAACAGTGCAACAACAACAAAATTTCATTTGAAGGAAATAAGAAACCAGGAGAAAACTTTATTTCACTAAGAATAAATTTTTATCCAAAGTGTGTACTAATCATACCAGGAAGAAAAAGTGAATAGTCATCACATCTGATAGTGCTATAACGAGAAAATAGCATCCCAGCAGCGGAAGACATTTTAACTTTGTTATTGCGCTGAATGCACATCTACATTTCAGTTGAGAGCAAATAAATAAGAACCGATTGTTATATATGGAGTCACATATATCGCATATGAATTAATGAATTTTCTTCAAATATAAGAATAATGTATGTGTTGGCCTAGCATGTTTCCTGGTATCAAAAATAAAGTTGCAACCTTTACTTACATGACAAGCATGAATGGAATGAACAGTTTGAAGATAAGTAAGGCTGCCATCAGAAATGGCTGCAATTAGAAGTAGACAAGTATAGATCAGCAACAGCTTTGAAATGAACTTGGGAAAAATCTTAGGAAGTTAAATCTTTACTTACACTGAAGACAGTAATGAACCGATAGACAGATGATATCTCAAAACTTGCAATGCTTGCAAAATTCCCCGTCCCAAAGAAGGCGACATTAAACAAAACCATCTAAAATGGTAAAAGCAATTAGAGAAATAAATATTGACATCAAGATCATTAGAATTATTAATAAGACTTAAAACAGTCCAAAGTAAAATGGTTAGTTGATTAAAATCTTTAGTCCTTCCATATCTACAACAATCCTAAAAAACAAAACACAAAAACAAACAAACAAACAAAAAAAGTCTACAGTAATCAATAGAAAGGTACAAATTATAAGGGAAAAGAGATGCATCACTTACAAATGTTAATGGAATCCTCACATCGGACAACTGCAGGTATCTATTACCAAGTTCAAGTCCGACATTATCTTCGACAATTTGTAAGGAGGCTGGTGTGCTTTTCACTTTACTTGCGTAAAGAAGTGTGTTTTCAAATAGTATCCATGCCATCAATACAAGAGCAAGAGCACCATAAAAGATGGCCTCATATCTGCTTAGATTTTGAGCAACAGGGAACATTAAAAGACTTTAATGCAATATTCTGCACGTCAAGAAAACTATAGAAATGAAGACTATCATGACAGTAGCATATTGGAGACAAATACCCAATAGATAATAGAAGGAATGTGGGTGCAAAACCAAGAAATATAGAAGTAAGCCTGGACAAGAGACCATTTGCCGAAAACAATGGGAGAATCATTGAGAAACCTATAAAACACAAAGTAACAGGTAAATATAAATAGACAAGTTGCTTTTCTAAACGATTCAGACAAACTAAACCTTGCAATGAGTAATATGGTATATTTTGAATCATAGAAAAGTTAAACAAAATAGGGAGAGAGCAAAAGTATACCAGCAATGGACCAATTGATGAATTGGTGTAACACAAGCAGTTCTTGTTTATGTAATCGGTGAGATGTTGATAACGAGACCATCACAGAAGATAATCCAACCAAAAGAGCCTGAATAGCAGAAGAGTTAACTTCAGATATATTTAGTTAACTTAAATGGTTAAGCTTTTCGTGCAAATAGAGAACAAAGACATTTTTTCCACCTGTAGTTGAAAGAGCATGGGAAAGCTTGGTGCCTTCATTTCATGATTACAGATACTTAGCCAGTACTTGTTCCCTTTAGCATGCAGATCAAGCCACCTCGCAGCCATTCCTATCATGATAATCATAACCCCACTCCCAATTCTGAAAACAAAATTCTTAAGAAAAATAAATCATTCTCTTGGCCAACATACATAATAAGTGAATAGTGAATTTAGGAGTTTAAATTTCATTAACTAATTATATACCTCTTCAGTTTCAAAAAATTTCATTAACTAATTAAAAAAACGACTTACACTAGATGATTGTTCTCGGGAATTTCAGCTGGCATTAAAGTAAATACAGATAACAACCAACATGCCAATAAAACAAAGATTGGCATCCCAGATCTCCATGGAAGCAATTTAAATAAATTTAGAGAAGCTATGACTCCCACACCCAGGAAACACCAAGTGTAGAGCTTCCTCTCAGTGAAGCTATTGACCTGCAACCATTATAAGGTAATGCAGTTCAAAATTCTATTCTAGCACTTTAAATTGGACTAAAGTTGGACAATCCATGATAAGTTAGATTCAATACCAGAAATTCAAGTACGAATACTGACACAGCACAAGTGCCTAGAATCCTCATGATATAGTAGAATCTTCTTCCACGTAACTGGTTCCATAATGCTCTTATAATCTGATGTTCACTAAATATTTGTGTCCACAGAAATACTGTCACTGTTGTGTATGCATGGTAGAGAGGAGGAGAACGCTCAATAAAAAGTAGAATACTAATAACTCCCATCAACAGGCATCCACACAGGTGAACCTGCCATAAAGAATAAGTTTTTCTTAGAAATAATGCACAAAGGAAAAGGAAGGAAGGGAAAAAAAACCCCTGCAATATGGGGGACCTGAAACATTGAAACTACAAATCAAGAATACAGCTTACAAGAGGTTAAGCTTACACAAACATTACTTTTTTGGTATCATTTGTCTGGTGAACTGTTTGCTCCTTTCTAAATGGATTTCCTGACAATGAAGTATAAGATTGTAGCACATGGAGAACGAGATAGATCATCCAACCAATATATCCAAGACTAATTACAGTCATTAGCATCAGCCAGTCATAAGTTTGAAAATAGTGAAGCCCTTGCAGTGCTAAGACTCGGAGTTCTTCAGATTGCTTCATTGCAGCTTCATGGTTTTCAGCAGATTTTTGGTACTCAATTTGGTTCAACATATTGGAATAATGAACCAGTGGTTTGAAAGGTTTGAAATTTAATGAACTTGACTGCTTTATTTCTTAAGTTTGTCAAGAAACCAAATACATAGCAGAAACCTGCTAGATTATTCTATTTCATTCCACAAATCTCCAATAATAAAGATCAATTAAAGGCATTGAAACATAAAAAACAAAAACAGAAACAGAAAACAAAACAAATTTTTAAAGAAAAAAAATATTTAAAAGAAAATAATAATCAGAAGAAAAAAAGTTTCCAGTTAACAAATTTATCACTCAATGTAGAATGTTAAAAAAACTGAAACAACAAAATGCCTTGTGATGTTTTTTTTTAAGGAAAAAAAAAGAGTAATATTAATAATATATATACATACACTAACTTCAAACACAATAAAGTAGATAATAAATTTTTTTAGCAGAAAACTTAAAACTATATTTCCTTTAAAAAATTAAATATATATATATATATATTTAAAAGCCTTAAGAAAACACTGCTTTGCTACAATTTGAATCGCTGAGAAAAGTAAGACTTAATACAACTAAAGGATACTTGACTTGCGAAGAAACTGACGTAGTATTTGCTTGGAATTGGCTAGCACGGCCTCAACTTCTGCTTCCTGGACATCAAATAAAAATAAATCTCAGTTTTCTGCCTTATATCCAAGTTAGACCAATTAGAATCATCAAACAGAAATTTCTAGAAAAAACCAAAATTCTTCCTAGAAATTATAACGAAAATAATATTTATGCATTTATAGGATCAAGTGCCTACATATATACCTGAGTCATGTTGACATAATCAAGAGGTAAACTTCCTACAGAGTTTACAGGGCATGGCAAACCAAGAAGAGTTGACTGCCAGAAAAGTCAATATAATTGTAAGAGTGATAAACTATGAGGATACTTCAATATAAAATAGATCATTTTAGGAAAACAAAATGCACAACCATGAGTGGAGCAATATCAGCTTGATTAACGTCAACCCGCTCTATGCCATGAAGACCCCATTCTGTAGGTGTTGGTGTATCATGCATATGCTCATCAACAAACCGAAAACCACAATCAGTATGGTTGGTGCTAGATATTGGCTTGGGATATTTCACTCCTGCTCCCCAGGCAACAAGGGGAGTATCAGTGTTTGAGGGATGTCCATCCCCATGGCTTCCTATTATTCAAACCATAGAGTTACATAAGAAACACTATGTGCAAATGCTGGAAGATAGAAATTGTTTAAGACAAAAGTGAAATTCAAGATTATAAAATATAAACAGAAAGGGCAACTCCTCAACTATACAGATACTAAAATATCCAGTGTTACAAGAAATCATTTTATAACATATTCAAAGCCAAGAAAAAAAACGATTTGAATTCTTTACAATCCATCACTTACAGGAAGTAGCTGGGTCGATTTGGAAAACTTGAGAAAGCCCCTACCCAGCTGTTTTAAAACTCAAACCAGGCATTAAGCCACAGAGTTATCATCTTAAATGCATAGAATACACAAGGCACATAAGATCCATATATAAATTGCACTTCCCTATATGAAAATGATGTAGCATACAGGAGTCCTCACCTTTGTCACTCATTCCATGGTCAGCGGTGAATATATAAGCTGTACGGTTGTCCTTGAAATAATCTTCAACCAGATTATAAACCCTTGCAGCTATATTGTCTACAACTTTAACATTATTGAGATAAATGGTTGAGTAGGGCTTATGAGCATGACCATTTGAGTCACATCCAAGCAGGTGCAAAAATACAACAAGGTTATCCTGTAGAAGTAACTCCTTCAATTTTGGGTCTTCATTTGACCTATTAAGAAGGCTCTGAAATTGATCAAAAGACCACTCATCCAGAAACGAGGCATCTGCATGAACACTAGAAGATTGAGAAAGCATTGAATGAAGTGAGAGCCATATTAGAGGAAGTATGGCAACATTAAACTTTAATGCCAAAATAAGATCCTATAGTTGTTTCAAAGCACTAAATTTCAAGGACGAAATCTGTAAACTTAATAAGAAACTCAATTGACAATCCAACTTTAAGATGCCAGGGGAACAAATTTTTCATAATGAAAAATAATATGTTCAAAGATTGTAAGCAAACCAGCAGCAAAGTCTTCAAACTCATGTGGATAGCTATTCCACGTGCTGTGTGGCAAAGCACGACAGAATATTGGAACTATATCTGGGCTACCAAAAGAAAATGTATGCCGGCTTCGGTTAAATACTGAATCAAATTCAACTGGATTAGCCTTCCATCCTGAAAAAGGAATGCAGAATCTTTAGTGGCAGAAAGGGATGCCAAAAGAGCAGACTGGACGAAAGAAAACATAATAAAAGATACATAAGAATTAACTACAAAAAAAAAAAAAGGCTCTACCTTTTGTAACTGCACTAGGATCCTCATAAAAACCCGCAATTATTGCAACATGTCCAGGTCTTGACTCTGTTGGGGGACGAGCATGAGATACTCCCCACCGACCCTTCTCTTTAATTACACTTCTTAAAAATGGCGCTCTATAGTTTCCTTCAGAATCGGGCTCATAAAACTTGTCAGCCCGCAACCCATCAGCTGCATTTTTATAATAGTCATGCCCATGAAATTAAATAAATTAATTAATTAACTTTCTAAACGGAGGTAAGACCCCAAAGTAGAAATTTTTAACCAGTGCAAAAAAAAAAGAAAAAAAAAAGAGCTTGAGCTCAAATTTGATATATTAGTCTCGTTCATTTAATAGCATACAAAAACAGAGAGAGACCCACTTGGTTTTTAATACCATAGCAACATTTGAATTGGACAATCTCACAAACAGGTGGGGTTTATGATGGACGTACCAACGAGAAGGACAAGTCGTTTGGCGGGAGCTTGGAAGCGAGGGGTGACAGGATCCATGCCGTGGACAATGGGGGACTTGAAGTAGATATCGAATATACTGAGCATGTAAACGGCGTGAAGAACAACACCCAGCACCACCAGCCATCTCTCCCGCCTCTTCACCCATTTATTTCTTCTCTTTACTGTTGCTTTACTTCCTCCTTCTGCTGCGTCTCTCATCCCCAAGATCCCATCGCCACGACCCATGTCCTGCTTCTTCTTTTTTTCTTCTTTTATTGGTTCGTAGAAACGGTTGACTGAATCACTGTTCGGTTTCGCTCCTCGGTTTGGTTTCCGATTGGAAATGTCTTTGATATTCTCTGTGTTAACTATTAAGGAAGACACATCTAAATCCAATTTCTTTTTCTTTTTTCTTGTAAAATAAAAACTCTTATGGGCTCGCCTTTTCCTGGCCCGTTAACTAAACAAGCCCATATTAAGCATTTAGGAAGGTCCATCGGGAATTTTTTTGTAAAAATAAAAACAAATATTCAATTTAAAATTTAATAGATTTAAATAGAGTTTCAGATTTTAAAAGAATTCATAAATTTTTTAAAATTTTATGAATTTTTCATAAATTTTTATAGAAATTCATCACAAGAATCTAATAAAATTCATAGAAAATATGTGAGATTTCAGTTTGACTTTTTCATTAACAAAATTCTTTTTAAAATTCAACGAAATTCAATAACTTTTTGAGAAAAAAATTTTAAAAGACTTTTAAAAAGTCTTTATTGAATACACCTAAATTTTAATAGATTGTTATAAAATCTATTAAAACTTAAATTAAATACATCTTAATTTGTATAAACTTATTTAAACTCTGAATTGAATACTTCAAAATTTTTAAACTTTTTTTAAATTTAATTAATTCTAAATTAAATACACTTCTAACTCTATTTTTATGATAACACGCACTTTTACGTGGCAACGTTGCGGCCTCTCCAGTATTCTGTCAATTTTATTTATGTTTTATTTTTTGTTTATGTGGGAGTTGGGGCGGAATAGGGTGGGGTTTTTCAGTTTTTCTGTTCTGTTTATTTTTTTATTTTAATTTAAAAAATTAAAGAATTTAATTTTTCTAAACCCTAAAAATTTTGAAACTTTTATACTTCTAAGCAATAAAAAAAAATTATATAAATTTTATAATTAAATGTATAAAAATTAATTATTAAATTTTATTTTTATTATATATAATATAAACAGGGCGGAGTCAAAGTATAGATTAGGGCAAATTTTCTGCCACGTTCCGTTCAATTCCATGTTTAAGTAAGATTTCTCATCTGGCAGATTCCATAGAGAATGGAAAGCGAAATAGTTTGTCATCTTTATTTTTATATTGTTCGAATAGTTAAATTATTGAAAATACGTTTCTAGATTCTGATTCCATACTGTTAAAAGCAATTTAGACTGTATTTAAAGAATTTGTTGATTGACAGTAACAAATTATTTGCTTGTGAGATCAATTTTACTGCTATAATATGTAACAATATTGGATACTATGTATCAATCCAATGGGTTCAAAAATTACAACAGCTATATACTTATAACCCTCAACACCATCCAGATGCAACAACTCAAGCAAAAGGCAATTTATAGGCAAATGGGAAGCTTAATAAATTCACTTCTTTAAGGAGATAAAGAGACATTGCCAACCCCAATATATCCCATGAGCTTTGAAGAAAACCAAGTCAGAATAGAAGGTGCATCAGATGGGGGAGAAGAAAACACCCAGCAACAAGGTACCCAATAATATCACAAAAATATAAACAATGAAAATTTTAAATTTATCTAATAATATATAATTTGTAACAGTTTTTAGTTTAGAATCTCCCTTATCTATACTTATAGGCAGATCACAAGCTTTCTCGAGGCCTCATTTGTTTCTTATGGTTTAGGATTCTTAAACTAATATGTACCAGATGGCATGGGATTATGAACTCTAGAATGTATTTGATGGCCCTGGAGACACCCTTCCCCACGTAGCAACTGGTTTCGTTTCTTGATTGTACTTGTACTATATAATGACAGTAGATCAGGCACCGGTTTGTTCGATTAGAGATCCAAGTAATAGGTAGTTAGCTGCTTAATTTATCATAAACGTTTTAGTCATGGCCTGCTAGTTTTTCTTCATGTATATGCTTTTTGGCTACTTCCAAAACTAAAGTTCACTTTATTTTTCTTTTGTTGAATGGATATTAAGCAAAATCTGGAATAGTCGATCTTCCATTGTCACTCAGCAAAGTCACGTATGGTGAACTTTTTTGATTGAAAATATTTCTGTGCAAGATGTTAAATAATACGCCAGTAATACTATGTCCTGTTTTAGTGACAAGAAGAAATTAACTCTGTTTCCTCCTATCTATGCCATCACTTTTTAAGCTATCCATCACAAGGAAGCAAAACTTGCTGTTTAATTTGCTGTCATAAACTGCTTGATGATCAGCAACCGCTGTCTGAAGAGGTTGCAATTGAAACGAGACAAGAGTCGTATATAAATATATATATATATATATATATATTTATACTTAGGGTCACAAGGGAAAAAGTAACAACATATACCAATATCTGTGATACAACATGTGAAAATTAAATAGAAACTAATGCCTTAAATAGTACTGTTTGCTCTCATTCAAGACCTGGGCTGGAAGTTCACTGGAAAACCATTTATATTCCCATCACTTTCTCTCTCTCATAGTTATTACAATGGTGAAAAACCTACCAACCAAATTTTCAAGTTTCAAGGGCACTTGATTTTGTTGCCATGGGTGGTCATATCAGTATAGCACTTGCCACATTTTTCCCTGTTCCCGAACGTTCCAGGTGGAACACATCTGCATCGTTCACAGCATGTTTTGCATGCTCTGGTGCAGATGTTCTTCCTCGAATGGTTTTTGCACCTGTTATCACACAATGGGATGCAATCTGCACAGACAGAAACACCCATTCCAATATTTTCCATCACCAAAAAAAAAAACAATCAACTCAAAAATCTTCAAAAAATTAAGTCTTGGAAAAATAGAATGTATGTACCGGCTATGGACTTGACAGGAGGCATTGGTGCAGTGGCTGGTGGATTCACAGGGGGCTTCACAGGTGGCACATAAGCTGGTGGCGATGGCTTGACTGGAGGCACAGAAGCTGGTGGCGATGGCTTCACTGGAGGCACAGAAACTGGTGGCGGGGTCTTCACTGGAGGCACAGGGGTCGGTGCAGGGGCGGGTGGCTTGGCTACTACTGGGATCTTTGGAGGAGATGGTGCTGGAGTTGGAACTTTGGCATAAACAACCTACCAAAAATTTAAACTTTCAAAAGTTAACTTACCATGGATTTGTCACTGAACTAAAACCCATCTACCAAACTGGAAATTTTTATAGATTGGTAATTGATCTGTGCAGGAAGATTCTTCTAAATAAAATATTAAAAAAATACTTTCTTGATCACAGTTATACCTTTATATTGAGTTCTTCATCCTTGGATGAAACCTACAAATGAAAAAAGAGTATTAACATATTTAGACTCAAAGCTTTTAGCAGAAAAAAAGTGCTAGCTTTTGTTATGTGTTTGACTGTGTATGAAAATAAGAAAGAGAGAAAAAAGAGATTCATACCCTTGTAGTTACCAAGAGAAAAGTGGCCAACAGAAGGAGCAAAGCCTTGAAAGCCATAGCCTCTGAGAAAGCAGTAGATGAAGAAAAGAGAGGTGAACTGGGAACCTAACCACTCAGAGATGAGGGTGCAGATAGAAGCAGGGTTATGGTATAAATAGTGTGGAATGGTGGAGAGAGAAATAATAATTAGAAGGTGGTATCTGATTTAAGAGTAATTAAAAATGTGAATGCCAGCCAGCTTCCCTGGATTAGTGAGACATAAGTTCATGTCCTGCTTTTTCCATAAAAATCTGACTTGCCTCTTTCCCTCCACATGCCCCAAC
The DNA here is from genome assembly GCA_003254975.1 of Ochetophila trinervis. NCBI lineage: Eukaryota > Viridiplantae > Streptophyta > Magnoliopsida > Rosales > Rhamnaceae > Ochetophila > Ochetophila trinervis. The sequence continues at coordinate 2,801 of QANX01003051.1, read as the reverse complement.
AACTGTGTCTGCTAATACTAGTTTTCATCAATTTCCCTCCCATCTATCTCAGCATGTGTCACACAAGGCGTGTCTGCCAAACTTGTAAGCCTTTTATTAAGTACACTTTTTTATATTTCTTAGATTTTATAAAACTAACTTCTTCTGTGTTTTTTTAATATTTCGTAAAACCTCTATAAATTTGCATAAAATTCAAAATATTTTTAATGATATTTTTTTATTATAAATTAGATGAAGAAAATTGTATGTTTAAAAAGATTAAAATTTTAATTTGAAAGTGTAGTGTCTGCAGTTTTACTGCTGAGTCAAATTTACAGTATTTTAATGACTCACTTAAAAAATAATTTAAATATTTTTTGCTACTGCTTGAATAAAATATAACAAAGAATCAAATGGTAGTTGATGGCTAATGGCTGTCAAATGCAATATAAATATAAGATTATCCGTCTTTCACTGTATATAATTTATCAAAATTCTATAATTTTTTTTTATACTTTTCGTAAAGCTTAGATTTTACACATTTCACATAACATGTTCAAACCAACAGAAATTTAGATAAGCTAGTTATATGCTCAATCACTGTTCAATGCAACATACTTAACTACTAATAATGATACATCTTACACCACAATTTGTTCAAAACTGCTGCCCGATGTAAACTATATGCTAATTTGGCAATTTTACTCTTTTAGTGCTAATTTATATTTGTATTTGAAATGTTTGAAGTTTTAAAAGTGTATTTTTTTATTATACGAAAAAACCAAAGGGTGTCTGTAAAAGTAACCCATCTATTATTTCACCAAAAAAACTTCAATTTAGGTTAGGGTTTAGCTCCTCTTGCTTATTTTCATTACAGTGTTGCGGAGAGCAACCAGGCCCATTTACATGACATGACTATTCAAAGGGGCATGTAGTAGTACAGATTGCAATTTTCCTCATTTTTTTTTTAATTTGGCACTAGCCATTTTTTTTATTTTTTTATTTTATTTTTGGTAATCTTGGTAATAGCCATTTCCTCATTGATCATACAAGATATATGCTGTATGCTACTTTTTTTCTTCTTCTTCTTCTTTTGGAAAGGTTTCCTTTCAAATGAAAGGATTTAGATATTATAATAGCAATGGTAATTTACATTAAACTAAAAACTACATACTAGAGATTTGAAAAAAGGATTACTTTTTTTTGATAATTTTGAAAAAAGGATTACTAGCACTGCATAGTGATTGCCAATATATACTCTTTTTTTCCATGAAAGGAAACAAAAGAGTAGATGCTGTATTCTTGGACCAAAGTTGTCACTGTCAAATAGATAAGCATGTGGACTGCTGTCCCTTGCGCATTATTATTTTTTTTTTCTCTAAAAAATAATAATGTTTAATCAGTTTGTTTCACTGGAGAGCCAAAACAGAGGAATNATATATATATATATATATATATATTTATTTATTTGGTAAGTAGTAAGATTGATTTAAAAAATTATATATTTTTAACGAGTTCATAAATATAAAAAATATTTAATGAGCAGAATGATTTATATATTTTTTTAATTTAATAAAAATTTGTAATGAAAATTTATATTGCTAAAAACTCATTTTTTTCTTTATAAAAAAAAATATGAATGTAGATAGAACTACTAAAAATCAAAGTATAACTCATAAATAAGATATGATAGTTGGCATGACTCTGGAGTAGTTGCAGTCACAGAGTAAGATATATGATGGAGCAGAGCTACCTACAATATAAAAATCCACAAGGGAAGCCGGTGGAAGTCTCTTTTTCTTGATCTTATACATGTGATATCACGTGCCATGCCATGAACAGCTGTTCAAAATGAATACTACTGCTACAGTTAGATTTCTCCATAGATATAGACCCATAACGTACAGATTTTGGAAGGTTATGTTGCAGAGCTGTTGAGGATTCTTCCAGGTAATAACATTTTGAATTGGCCTTTACAGAAAATTGCTAAGGTGAGTGAGACCAATCAAATTTTTTTAATAAATAAAAAAATTTTCCTTGTAGTATTATAGACATTAGATCAATACTTGTGCATCTTACGGGATTAATAACAAGTTTCCATTCAAACTACAACTTTAAAACCGCTGATATGAATGATGATCTCTCAGTTTTCTTTCTCTAAACTACTATCTTCGGGAGTGTGAGACCAATGAGATTAAAAAAGAGGAATCCAATGCTTTTTTCTTTCTTTATTACAGGTCAGAAAATATATTAGGTTTATGTTTGTGTCCGACAGAAATCTATCAAATCTTAGATTTTGACCTGGTTTTATCTGGTATGCCCCCATTGAAATAAGAGTTCAATTTTTAAGTATGAAATGCTACCAAATCCCCATTATTAGTTTAAAACAACGAAGATTTAAAATTACTACCACACTAAGATAAGGTTTTTTTTTTGTCCTTTTGCACTGTCCCATGAATAAAACTCACAGAGGCAGCTAGCTTACTATTGGTCAGTAAAAAATATCTCTGCAGCCGTACGCCCACTCATGAAGCCAGCTTTAGCCCCACATATTTACATGCAAAACTTACAAACAAGTACTGGATTAAAGCATTATATCGATGTACATGGAGAAGGCACAGTACAAATTAACAAAAAAACAAAAGGAAGGCACAGAACACTAGAGCCGCGTGGCTATTCTTATTTCCTACAGGATAGCCTGACTTTACGTGCAACTTTGCTAACTACTGGGGATATAGGGGATTTTCAATGATACAATCATATAAAAATGGTTATATTTTTGAGTAAAAAAAAAAACTGATTATATTATAATTATTATTTAT
>QANX01003050.1:0-13715 GCA_003254975.1 Ochetophila trinervis | reverse complement strand
CCCACTGCCCCCCCCCCCCCCCCCCCCCCCCCAAAAAAAAAAAAAAAAAAAGGAATGTGTTGTGTGCATATAGAAAAACTTTCAATGTCTGTGCTCTTAAAACCCTCTTGTTGAGCTAGCTATTGAGGTGAAGACTTAGATATTATAAAGACAAAAAGCATGTAGCTTGGGCTTGAGATTGACTGTATTTAGGCATGCATTTTAAGGGTCAATTTTGATCTTTCTTTGCTGTCTATCCTTATAATTTTTAAGTTTACGCATGCATTATAAGGGTCAATTTTAAGGGTCACAATCACAATCTCATCATACACTTCAAAAATCACATTAACCATATAACTTTTTGCAGCCTCATCAATTTATTTTCCTCATCTTTTTAATGTATTTCAGTACATATGGATATATAAATGATACAAAATTACAATGATCAGCAGCCAAATTAGTCATCTTAATGCACGAGAACTGCTGGTTTGGAACTAAACCATCCACACATAATACACACACAAATTTCGAATTAAATACATACAAACTTAAATAAAAACTAAACCATTCCCTACAATGGAACCTTAAATTGAAGGGAGAATAGATATGAACAACCCAGCCTCATCAGTGTTGCATTCATGATGCATTGTAGAAAAGAAAGATAAAATTCGGTGAAAAAAAAATTCGAAACAGTAGAAAAGATATGAACAACCCACCTTTGCATTCAACGCACAAAGCACTGAAGTCCACCTCGAATGTGTTTAAGCGAAGTGGCGGCTAGTTCGAAGACAGATGGGAAACCAGGTTTTCGGGCTTCGTCGGGGATTTTGGGTTTGGCTGGCCAGGGCAGTAGGTGGGTGTGTAATGGCTGCCAATGTTCGTGCGTGTATGTTGAAGGCCAGAACGCACAGGTATATGGAAGGGCGTGAACAAAACCCAGTCCAAAACGGCGTCGTTTTGGGCAATTTACATTTACTTTTATTTATTTTTCAATAAAAAAATTAAAAACAATTTTCTATTATGAAATTAATTTTTGTGACTGTTTATATTACAAAGTTGACCAGTCAAACACATACTATTAGTCATAAACATGGAAATTTTGTAACAGTAGGTTTTAAATTTTTGGAGGGAAAATTTCCCTCCGAAAAATTGACCCATTAATCACGAAAAAATGTTACGATTCAGATTTCCTAACTGAAAATATCAAATTTTTAAAACAGTCACGGAATATTTTTTTTTCGAAACTGAAAGGGTATCTTCAGTCATGAAAATTAATTTGTAGCTTCAATTTCGTTGCTGTAGCCCAAATTTCTTGTAGTGACATATATATTAAACCTAAATCTAACAACCAACTAAAACGTGCATTTACAAACAGAAAACTGCTTCGCCTGACATCGAGCCTGAAATGCTCTGCCTTTGAGTAGAAATTCTCAACTTTTGAACCATGAAAGGCCCTTGACAATGAGCCTATCATCACACATGTTATGTGTTGTCCACTTGCTCTATCATGCTTCAAATTAACTTTTTTATTCACATTTCTTTTCTTTAAAACCAAATTTATCTAAAACACCCAATAACAAAAATTAAGCTTTTTAAATAAACAAAATATATCAAAATCAAATATGGAGGTATATAAAATTATATAAATTAATTCTATCAGCATTTGGTGTCAATGGCCACAAATTAAAAGATTAATGCTACAATACATAAAAATGTAAAGGACCAACGGCAATTGGGCTAATACTTAAAACGATTTTTAAATCTCCTTATCTTATATGCTGCTGTACTTTAAAACTTCCTTCATTAATTAATAAGCGGTTTTGAAATTTATATCGTCAACTTCTTACTCCTAACCCCCCTATCCCATCATCCTATAAATAAAGCAAAAATTTCAAAAATTAGAGACATCTCCTAGTTGACAGCTTAGCCACATTACCAAAACATAAGCAATTCTTAAGTAATCGTAGTCATGGCAAGGCTGAACATTTCTCCAGTAATGATGATTTTACTTGTGGGAAGCGTGGCGATCACCATCTTACCAAGACTTGCAATTCCAGCACCAGCCCCTGCACCAGTAAGCATGCAGCATCTGTTAGAATGTGCAGCTAAACTCGGAGAATGCGGCAAAGAAGTTGTTGGTGTAAAACACAACAATCAGTCGTCTCAAATGTGCGAGCGTGCCACTTCGAACCTAGACAATCCAAAGAAATAAATAAAATGTGCGCCAATTAATATCAGACTTAAATCAAACGATTGTATTAATTATTGAGAACAAAATAATTAAAGGTTACAAAATGCCTTTCAGATCAAAGGACTTTTAATTAAAAATTTCAACTAAAACACTTGACTACTAGAAGTAAATTCTAACGAGAATAAACTAAGTAGTCTATATTTTCTGGTGTGTGTAGATGCGCAACCCCTTTTCAAAGTTGTTGAAGCCTCTATTTATATAGGAGAATGTGGCTCACCAACTCTTTGTGCTTCCAATGTGGGACTAATCCCAATTTCACTTCTAAGCCAAACATTTATACTTAGCCACTTTCAATGCATTTTTCATCTCCAAACGATGTGGGACAAATATTGATTCACTTAAATCCACAAAATTAATATTTTTAATAAATAAAATATTAATTCAGAAAATCCAAGTATGTGGTCCAAATAGAAGTATACTTGGTTCTATTCAACAATGGAACCACTGTCACCAAGGATTGTTGCAATCTGCTTGTACGAGCATGCAAATATTGTCACGATGCTTTGATAGAATATGCTATTCACAGACCTACTTTCAAAGGAAACATTTCTCAAGTTTTGGAAAAGAGGGACCAAGTATGGAATAGTTGTAATTCTACAACATCATCTTTATTTCAGTAATTTTCATCCCTTATAGGCTCTCCATATTTGCCAATCATGTACGACACACGAAATAATGCATTGAAAAATTATTGAAACTAATGCCTTTTTATACTATGGGAAAAAAATACATGCTTTTTATTTTCTTTTCTAACCTTTGACTGGCAAAATCTGTAAAGATATAGGTCAGTTTAGATGGCATATAATTGAATTTCCACTTCTCTCAAAAGCTAATGGGAGGTGCACTTTCATTTCTTTTAAACATTTTCTCTAACACTTCTCTTTATATGTAGGTCCGACCTCTTTTGGGCTCATTTGGGTTCATACACATGTTTTTAAATTTTTTTTGGTAGAGTTGTTGAGTTTGGAACCTAGGACTTCAAGACTTTAGGTTTGAATTATTTTGTTCTCAATAATTTAATACAATCATTTGATTAATTTTGATTCAACCGGCGCATATTTTTTTTTTCTTTGAACTATTATAGGTTTGAAGTGGCACGCTTGCGCACTAGGAGACGACATATTAGTTGCGATTTATTCCAACAATATATATGTGTGTGTGTGTGTGTGTGTGTGTGTGTGTTCATAATTATATTGCTCTGGAGCTTATGATGGAAAACAAAATGCCATTATTATAATGATGGGGATTAGATTTATAATAGTTCTACTTCTATCTTTGAGAACCAGTGTGCAAAGATACAAAATAAATTATATTTCAAACATAATACAATACTATTTTATGTAATATATACTCTTTAGCATAAAGTTTAAAATATGGTGTTATTGATCTTTGAGATTACGAGCATACTAGCTAATATGATTTCTTTAAGGCATAGTACTTAACCGAAATCAAACAGCTTTTCAATTAAAATATATTGTTAGTCAATGAATGTCTGCAGTTTTTTCTTGCTTGACTTGTTCTACACATTTGGGTTGTTTAATTACGTTTTGCAGGGCTTGTATATATTATATCACGTTTTGATAAAAATTCCAGCTTTTGAAACTTTTAAGATGCGTAATTACCATTTTGCATTTTTAAGTAACGAAATTTAGCTAACGGCAAGAAATATTTCTGAAATGTTTGAAATTTTAAATTATAATTAAACTTCAAAGGATTCAGATGATTATTAATCCATAAATATAAAATCACACACACACAAAGGATGCTAGTTAATAAACTGGGTTCTACAGGACTAGTCATCTCCTTTTAATTCTTTCATTTTTAACTAAATTGAATAAATATGCAACTTTTTTCAAATTATAGGGTATCAATTACTCAAATTAATTGTAGAGAATTCTATTTGAACATATTCTATTTTAAAAAGTACTAAAATGCATTTAGATTTTTTTATAATAATAATAATAATAATAAAGGAAAGGAAATAAGAAATTTTAAAGAGATGAAAGATTGGATTTTCTTGCTTAATGAAATCAATCTTCATTATTAGCATGGATATGGTGATTATTGAATCACAACCAGTGATAGGATACTAAATTTAATCTAATATATATATATATATATATATATATCACCGTTCTCATACTTGAATTTATAAAAAGTTGACTAAAATTGAGTTATATATTTTAACAGTGGTAATTACTTTGTCTTGCGAGATGATGATTTGAGGATTGGGATTATAAGCAAAGGATAGTTTTACTAATTTCATAAACCAATAACAAAAAGAAAAAGAAGGAAAAAAAACACACACACACACACAACACAACACTAATATTTTCCCAATCAACCCGTTTACTGGTTTTTTATTTTTTATTTTTTATTTTTTTCTCTCTCTCTCAAAACTTACAGATACAGAATTATCATAAGCAAATTACAAAATACCGTTTTTTCTCAATTATCTGAGCAAGATAACCATCATTTGGTGAGATACAAAAAATAGCATTATAACCACCCTAGAAATTAATGAAGTAAATTCCACTTCTACCTCCTAAAAACCATGGACATGTGTAAATATTGGCCAATATTGCAATGTTGAATCCCTTATTCTATATCTGCCTTTGTTTTGACCTCCCTGAACATTTTTTTTAATTTTTTATGTTCATAATTATATTGCTCTGGTGCTTATAATAGTGATAGAAAACAAAATGCCATTATAAATAATGGAGATTAGATTTATAATATTTCCACTTCTGTCTTTGAGGACCAATTTGCAAGATAGAAAATTAGTAATACATCAAACATAAAACTATTTGACGTAATATACTATTTAATTAACACAAATTAATCATAAAGTTATATAAAAAAGATGGTGTTATTAATCTTTGAGATTACAAGTTTTTACTAGCTAGCATGTATACGATTTATTTAAGACATAATGCAGTTAGCAACAGAATGCAAAAGCAGCAAATCTAATCTTCAGCAAATCTAATCTTTATTTTCAAAAGATGGAGTAGGAGCTGAAACAGCACAACCACTCCAAACTTGGTCACGCTTAGCCAAAACCTCAGTTGCATTTCCTCTGAAATCAGGTTTCAATAGAAGATGTTGCACCAGATCATCATGGCATTCTTGTCCTGTCTTTACAAGCACAGTGCAGCATTTGACACTCACATTCCAATTTTTGAATACGGCCAAGTACACTTCAATGCCGCAGTCTCCGAGACTATCACCACAGTCTTTCAGAAACTGGCAGCTTACTGGTGCAGGGGCTGGTACTCCGATTGCCTGACCTGGTAAGATCACAACTCCAATGCTCCCCAACACCAAAATCACCATAATTGAACACATTTTCATCAAACTTGCCATGCTAATTTCTTTTTTTCTTTGTTATGAAGAATATAGATATTCTTTTGTGTTTTTGGTTAGGGAAAGTTGGTGTGGGGATACGACTCAATGGAATGAAAGTGCTTATTTATATATAAAATTATTTCAAGAGATGAGAAATACTAGCACTTAATTCGAAATGAAACCTAATACTTAATTCGAAATGAAACAGCTTTTTCAGTTAAAATTGCTAATTAAGTTCTTCTTGATTAATTAAGTATAAAATGTTAATGAATGTCTGCAGTTTTTTCTTCCTCGACTTGTCGTGCATATTTGCGTTGTTTAATTATGATTTGTAAGCCTAGTTATATGTAAGGGAAATTAGGTAACGGCAAAGAGTGTTTGAAACTTGAAATAAAATCAAAGCTTGATCTACATGATTTATTAACCCATAAATATAAAAATACACACAAAGGTTGTCAGTTAAAAAAAGACAACAATGAAGAAACTTTAAAACCTCCGTCATTAAATAGTGATTTCATAAATTATATTGTCCTCTCACCACTTCTAACACCCCTGTTCCCATCGGCCTATAAATGAAGTAAACATTTTCAGACTAGAGACCATCTGAATTCTCCAAGTAGACAGCTTTAATAGCCACATTACCAAAACATAAGCAATTCTTAAACTAATAGTGACCATGGCAAGGCTTAACATTTCCACAGTAGTAATGGTGACTGTGCTTCTGGGAAGCGTGGCGGTCACCATCTTACCAGCACTTGCAGTTCCAGCACCAGCCCCTGCACGAGTAAGCATGCAGCATCTGTTAGAATGTGCAACTAAACTCGGACAATGCGGCAAAGAAGTATACTTGGCCATATTCACCAATGGAACCATGGTCACACAGGATTGTTGCACTCTGCTTGTACAAGCACGCAAACCTTGCCACGATGCTTTGATAGCATATGCTATTCATAGACCTACTTTCAAGGGAAATGTTTCTCAAGTTTTGATTAGGAGCAACCGATTATGGAATGGTTGTAATTCTACAATATCATCAATTTTTTAGTAATTCTTATCCCTAATAGGCTTCCAATCATGTATGACAAAAAATAACATATTGAAGATTTAATAAAACAAATGCGTTTATGCTATGAATAACACTTGTTTTTTTCCCTATTTAATTACAAAATTAGCAGGAAACTATTTGATATAGGTAAAATCAGATTACCATATTTTTTTCTTTTCTGAACCCTCTGACTGGCAAAATCTGTACAAGATATAGGCCAGTTTAGATGGCACAATAACAATATCTCTCTTCTCGTTGTCCCCAAGTATGATTGATCCATTAGTTCTTGCGCAGCTATGGTTTTTAAGGTTTATTTTGGCAAAAAATAAGAACTATATATATAATCAGTTCTCCAAACATTACGGGTGACCGCATATGTTGTACTTGAAGAATCTGGAGCCGTTATCACTTTCAGATACTGTTTTGGGAGACCGAGATGAGTCTCCATTTCTGATCCAGCTCAAAGTGTGCCTCAGGCTTTGACAAACTTTTGCTCCATGGCTATGTACTCTTAACAGATAGGCCATGTTTGGAACACAGTATGGCAACACCGGATAGAACAATATTATACATAGTTAAGCTAATGCAATGTTTGGTAACTTTTTTAAAAAACTCAATGCGGAGATTATTTTAGGATATTAAAATATGGGGGAACAGAAAGCTTGTAAAGCTTTCTTATTGTGAAAAATTTACTCGATCTTCCATTTTCATATATTTCTTCGGTTATATTTTGATTACAATATGTTATTTTCTTTTACTCAAATTCCAAAAATAAAAAATAAAAAGGGTACACTGTCTTTTAAGTATAATTATTTGAGAAAATATTAGATGCAAATCAGCAAATTGGCTTGTTTGCAGTAACAATTGAAAACTAAACTTGTTTAAAGAATGAATATTATATTGCATTTGTGATTCAATATTGGCCCCGTGAGTTTGGCTTCAAGTTGGAAACTGAAAATTTGGCAGCAGCAATGCTTTCTGCTTGGTTTACTTCTGATGGGTGGATAATTTATTTACTTCTAATCAATGTAATCAATGATTAAATTTACAAGCACGTGAATGGTATTAATGATAAAAGTTTTGTGCAATTTTGTTAGGTCTAAGGGTTGCCATACTTTAAATGATAAAAGTTTTATGCGCTCTGTAATTGAGAGTGCTTACCATATGTTATGGTTGCTGTGCATCTTTTTGTTCTCAGGGTTCAACTGTCATCTCTAGTGCTGATCTTTTTGGTCAAGGTGATGATCATTTTGCTATTGATGTCTTCGCGAGTGGACCCATCAATCAATTTTCTTTCCAGATAGGCTACTCTTCTTATCTACAACATGACAAATTCTTTTATGGGTTTCTTTTAAAGTGAAGCATGATCAAACTTGTAATGGTGCAAGGTGCAAGGTAATTGCCGAAAGTTTATGGGACTTGTGATGGAGTTTCAAGAGGGCATAGAAGTTGTGATTGTGATGGTGAGTTTTGACTTTTAATTTGTGTAGCTTATAGCTTGTGTAGGGAAAGGGTTTAGGAGTTGGGATGACTTTTTTTGATAAAAGGTTAAAGCATTTTAAGCATATTGAGAAATTTGAACATAATCTCAACATGTGCTGTTTTGGTATGTAGATAGTTATTTTTTGAGGGATAGATCCACTTGTATTGGAAATTTTTTCAATGAAGCATGTAATAGGACAAGTGCTTTAATGAAGAATTTTTGAACACTTTATATCAAATGTCTTAATGTTAAATGAATTTCAAAGTGTTGTTTGACTACTTATTCTATTTGAATTGTACTATTTATTGATCATATTCAATGGGCTGTGTTTCTATGGAAGATACATCATAGTAGCATTAAAATGGATGAGAAAACAATTACTAAAATAAAAGAATTATTGAAAAAATGTATCTGGAAAAAAAATGAAAAAATTCCTATTGTAACGGTATTTAGATTTTCACAGTATGTTTATTTTGACGGCTCATATTGGACACGAAATCAATGCATTACATCAATATTCTACAAGTGACGGAATATAGATCGTCATAGTATGTTTAATGCGACGGACGACTGTCACAAGATCGTCACAGATGTTATATTATGACGGAAAATGTCTTATTAAAGTTTATTTTGTGACGTATTCATTTCGGTCACACTTAACTTACTATGACTGCATGTTGTCACAAAACAGTCACTGATGGTTAATCTGTGACGGACCGTATGCCGTCTCAGATTCCTTAAAGGTGGTGAATTCCGGTGAGTCAAAATATTTGCGACTAAGTTAACTTGTCACATAATGTCTGTTTTTTGTCACGCAGGAACAGTAAGTGGTCACTAAAATCTTTTGTGTCGGGTCTATTGCGACAGACATGTGACGGGTTAGTATTCGTCACATAAAGTAGTTTTAGTGACGATTCCATCACATATACTATACATTGTGACAAATTTGCTTCCATCACAAAAAGACCTTTTTTTTTTTTGTAGTGCATGTGTTCTGTTATGGTTGCTATGCATCTGAGTTGGTTAGTTCTCTGTTATGGATTGTTAGATCAAGTTGTTTAGAGTATTAAACGTCTATTTTCTTGTTGCTCAGGCTTTTCTTTTTTGAGTTTATAAGCCTTTTGATGATCAACGAATCAAAGCCAGAGAAGAAACCACCAGACAGCCTTGCAGATTCAAAGGCAAAACCTGAAAAAAATATGACCATTGGCAGATGCGCGCATTTAGCTAAGTTTACAATTTTGTTGTGTAGTTAATTTTCAGTTATTCAAAACGCATAGCTAACTTGCATTTTGATTGTCTCTTTTGTTTAAATAGAAACCTTTCTGTTTTGAGAAAGGTAGTTAATACCTTTCCTCCATTGTAAAGATTTCAGAGCTTGGTTAAGCTTTTAGTTAATGAAAATCTTCCAAATTAAGTTGGAATTTATTATTTGAACTTAATCCGGTAAGTCAGTTGTTGTTCTTACACTGCTGCATCAACTTTGGTATCAAAGCTTAGAATTTTGCCGTGTTCTACCATGGCAAAGGACGGTGAATGCAGTTCCCATATTGACGGGAAGAGCAAGGTGTAAAAGCCATCTGGGCAGCCATCCACGGCATCGAGAAGAAATTGGATAGTCTGTTGGAGATGAAACAATCTCCTCCTCGATTTGATTGTGGACCACCAATGAATCAAACAGTAACTGGTTTACGTACCTGAGACTTTGCTCGAACTAATCCAGATACTGTAATAAGACAAAGAGGAAAACTAAGTCTGCGTGCAATTGTAATTATGCCTAAACAAGGAACCCCATTTCCTTTCCCACAACCATATAGATAAACTGAAATTCTGATTGGTGATTTTCAAGCTAATATTCATTTTCTTGGTGCTTAGAATTGTCATCAAAACTCAAACATTTCTAAAATTTCAAATTCGTATGACATATAGGAGAATCGTGGCATGTTGATGAAGAAGAGGTTGAGAAGCAAGGAAACAAAAATGGTTTGCCACCGAACACATCAGATCCACACACGAAAAAATGGCAAGCCAGGACCGCTGTTTCCATTCTCTGAGAAACATAGCTCAAGTAACACTTTAAGCATGTTAAAGATTAATAAGAAAGTTTATCACTTTTATCAATGTTTAAGTTGGATTTTCTTAAAAAATTTCCCGTCTTTCAGATATTTTTGCAATGGAGGTTGAACAGGGAAAGATATACCTCCTTATGATCATCAACGCTGCCCTACTACTATATATTATTTTGGACCGGAAAGCCTTAAAAACCAAGCTGTGGAAGAACTAATGGATCAATCATACTTGGAGACAATAAGAATAGAGATATTGCTATTGATATGCCATCTGAACTGACCTATATATATCTTGTACAGATTTTGCCAGTCAGAGGGTTCAGAAAAGAAAAAAAATATGGTAATATGATTTGACTTTCATTGTGTTATAAAAGAGGGAAAGATCAAGTGCTATTCATAGAATAAACACATTCGTTTCATTACATCCTCAATACATAATTTCGAGTGTCATACACGATTGGAAAAAATGGAGCCTACATTAAGGATGAGAATTACTGAAAAAAAGATGATGTTGTCGAATTACAGCCATTCCATACTTGGTCCCTCTTTTTCAAAACTTGAGAAATGTTTCCTTTGAAAGTAGGCCTGTGAATAGCATATTCTATCAAAGCATCGTAACAAGGTTTGAGCCCTCTTCGTACAAGCAGAGTGCAACAGTCCTTGGTGACGGTGGTTCCAATATTTGTGAATACGGCCAAGTATACTTGTTTGCCGCATTCAGATCCGAGTTTATTTGCACAATCTAACACATGTTTCATGCTTACTGGTGCAGGGGCTGGTGCTGGAACTGCAAGTGTTGGTAAGATGGTGACCGCCACGCTTCCCAGAAGTACAATCATCATTACTGGGGAAATGTTCAGCCTTGCCATGGCCACGATTAGTTTAAGAATTTCTTATCTTTTGGTAATGTGGCAAAGCTGTCTATTTGGAGAATAGAGATGTATCTAGTCTGAAAATGTTTACTTTATTTATAGGACGATAGAAACAGGGGTGTTAGGAGTGGGGAGAGGAAAATATAAATTTTGAAACTGCTTATTAATTAATGAAGGAAGTTTTCAAGTTTCTTCATTGTTGTCTTTTCTTTTCCTTTTCTCTAACTGTCCAGGTCTGTGTGTATTTTTATAAATATATCATCTAGATTAATTAAGGTAAGATTCTATTTTAAATTTCAAACACTCTTTTGCCGTTAGCTAATTTCCCTTACATTAACTGTAAAACAGTGAAATGGTAAGCAATCTAAAGTTTGAAAAGCTGAAATTCTTACTGAAACATGCAATATAAAGTCTTACATACCATAATTAAACAATGCAAATATGCAGAACAAGTCGAGGAAGAAAAAAAACTGCAGACATTCATTTATTAATACTTAATTAATCAAGAGGAACTTTATTAGCAATACATTTTAAATGAAAAAAAGCTGTTTCATTTCGAATTAAGTGCTAGTATTTCTCATCTCTTTAAATAATCATATATATAAATAAGCACTTTCATTCCATTGAGTCGTATCCCCACACCAACTTTTGCTAACCAAAGACACAAAAGAATAACTATATTCTTCAGAACAAAGAAAAAAAGAAATTAGCATGGCAAGTTTGATGAAAATGTGTTCAATGATGGTGATTTTGTTGTTGGGGAGCATTGGAGTTGTGATCTTACCAGGTCAGGCAATCGGAGTACCAGCCCCTGCACCAGTGAGCTACCAGTTTTTGAAAGACTGTGGTGATAGTCTCGGAGACTGCGGCATTGAAGTGTACTTGGCCGTATTCAAAAATTGGAATGTGAGTGTCAAATGCTGCACTGCGCTTGTAGAGACAGGGCAGGAATGCCATGATGATCTGGTGCAAAATCTTCTATTGGAACCTGATTTCAAAGGAAATGTAAATGAGGTTTTGGCTAAGCGTGACCAAGTTTGGAGTGGTTGTGCTGTTTCGGCTCCTACACCATCTTTTTGAAAATAAAGATTAGATTTGCTGCTTTTGCATGCTGTTGCTAGCAGCATAATGTCTTAAATTAATAAATCATATATATGCTAGTATATGCTTGTAATCTCAGAGATCAATAATACCGACTTTTTTTAACTTTATGATTAATTTCTGCTAATTAAACAATATATTACAGTATTATGTTTGAGGTATTATTTATATGCTAATAGATCACCATCTTTCCATGGTTCTCCATGGATCCTTCAAAAAATAAATAAATAGATAAATATGCATAAACCACAAGTTATTTAACTAGATTATCATATCAAAAAGATAATACCAATGCAGATTAAAAGGAAACAGAGAGAGAGCCAAACATAATAAGGTTGACAAGCATAAACCAATCCGTAGCTTGGCCTTACAAATGCAGTCTGAACCAAGAGACTAACAAGTATTGAGTATGGAAAGAAAAAGCAGTAGTTCTTTGCTAGAAACACATGTTATCAATGTTTGGAATTCAAAGGCATATCGTATGCACAGTGAACATATACTGGCCTATTTTGATCCCTCTTTCTACATGCCCACTTCACTGCCGATTCAATCTCATCTGGCTGAGGAGCTCTTGCATCCCATGCATGCTTCTGTACATTTATTCCCTCAAGTACAGATACAACGCCGCATGAGGTCATGCTAACAAATATAACTTATGCATAGTCAAAATTCCAATCATGCACCATTTTGCAGAAAATAGACCAACAAATGCAAAAATTGAAATCAATAAAATAAGTAATAGCCATTCAAGTTTTAACTAAATATTAAGCTCAGATTAAGACATTTTGTTATAGTTTCTGAGGTAATCATCAAAGCACCCTGTGGCTGCAATTGATTGAGATAGAGTCTTTTTATTATAGTCCAAAAGATTAAGTCGATGATGGCATAAGGTTCTGATATTCCCAGCTGCTATAACTCGAAGTGTGTGATGCAGATCAGTGAAAATTAAAAGTTGGGGCATCAGCAACAGGGTAAAGCTCTTCTTTTGCTGCAAAAGAAAAAAAAAAGAACTTGATTAATAAATGCATGAGAGAGAGCTTTTTAAAATTTCTCAATCAGCGACTATAATAAATAATATAGAAGGTCTTGGCTTTTTTCCATCCTTATTTGCATAAACAGGAATTAAACCATCTTGCATCTCAAAATAATGCTGCAGAATAAATTGAAATCTGGGAATGTGTGAATATAGTATTAGCAACATACTCTATCAGTCTCCGAATACAATTTTGAATCACAAACTCAAACTCACATAAGACTTCCCCTCTGGAGCATACAAAAATGACTCTCGATTAGGCTTTGGGGTGTTGGGGTCAGATATTTACTTCTTTTTCCCATGGAGTCGGGTTTCAGGCCAGATCTATACTAAAAATTTAAAGTTTGAGTCCAGGCCAAAATGAAATTGGACAGTTTTAGGCTCGAGCATATCAGACTTGGGTTGAATTTAAGCTGGATTTCTTCGAAAGGGTTTGGTCGGATTTTAGGCTTTCGGGCATTTTTAACTTACCTACATGGGATAGGTAGCTCACTAAATCATTTATACATACATATATATACATATACATATATTGTT
>QANX01003047.1:0-46783 GCA_003254975.1 Ochetophila trinervis | reverse complement strand
AGTAGGGAGTGTAATTGTAAAACAAACAGAAGGGAGGATGATGTAATTTAGATATTAGTGTCAGTGTGTCAACATCAGTGCGTCAGCAATGGATATATTTGTACTTTACTTCGCCACGTATGAGAGATAGTATATTTCACGGATGAAAGTTTAACAGATTTGAGGAGGATATCATTAGGGCAAACCTCAAGGATTTAAAAAAACAATTCAAGAAAAAAATAAATAAAAATATCTTTGTTGGGGAGTTTATGGAGCCTCAACAAATATGTTTTATAGCAAATTCCTATATATATGTATAATATTTTTAGATATAAAATTTTTGTCTTTTAATTTATAATTAAAAAGAAAATATGTATATATATATATATGTTTCCATGTCTTTAATTAAGTTTGGTAAAAAAAATTTTTGTATTAATTAAAAAAATCAGTTAGTATGGAGTGTGATTGCAAAACAAACAGAAGGGAGGATGATGTAATTTAGATATCAGTGTCACTGTGTCAGCGTCATTGCGTCAGCGGAAGATATATTTGTACTTTACTTCGCCACGTATGAGAGATAGTATATTTCACAGATGAAAGTCTAACAAAAAGGAAGAGGATATCATTAGGGCAAACCTCAGGGATTTAAAAAAAATTCAAAAAATAAATAAATAAAAATATCTTTGTTGGGGAGCTTATGGAGCCTAACAAATATGTTTTATAGTAAATTCCTATATATATATATATATATTTATGGAGGTTTGATATAAACCCCGACAATTGGGTTATTACAGACCCCGACCCTTAATTCCAATTTCAAAAGTCCCACTTGCTTTTTCAATTGAAATCACAATTGCGCGCACGTGATCAGCACGTGCACGCTGGCCACCAATTCCCCCCGACCCCCCCCCCCCCCAATTTGCCCAAAATTTCCCAAAATTTGCCCCAATCGAGCCCTCCCTCCCTCCCTCACGCATAAAGCTCTCCTTCCCTCCCTCCCGACCGAAGCCTCGCCGGAGGTAACTGGTATCTTCAAAATCATCAACAAATCTGATAAAGCCTCGGCCTCCGGCGATCGCACGATCTTCCACCGATCTGAGCACAAAGCCCTTGCTCCCTCTCCAGCGTCGTCGAGCCTCAATCGGCTCCCTCCTTGAGCCCAGAGCCTATCGGGTGATTCTCCTCCGTCGCCCTGCACGAACCTCCCCTAGCCATGCAAAGCCTAGGCCGTGCGATCGAGAGTCTCGACCCCAAAACCCCCCACCCCCGCGCTCAAGTCTCGGCTCCCAAAACCCCCCACCCACCCCATCGCTCAAGTTTGGAATTTATGAATTTGGAATTTATGATTTTTTACAGAATTGTAAATTGTATTGTATGCTTTTCAATGGAAAAATTGTATATGTTGATGATATTGGAACCGGGCATGAATGCTGCTATATTGATGAAATTGGATTGGTCCTTTTATGGTTACTCATGTTTTTCCATATGGTGTAAATATTGAATTGCAACACCAGGCACCTGGGTTGGCGCCTGGGGGATCGCCTGGCAGGCTCTGCCTACTGAGCTGTGCAAGCCAAAAATAAAAAATGAAAATAAAAATTGGAATTGCAGCACCAGGCGCCTGGGTTGGCTCCTGGGAGATCGCCTGGCAGGCTCTGCCTGCTGGGCTGTGCAAGCCAAAAAAAAAAGTGGTTGTAGATTTGATATCAATGTGTAATTTTTGGAAAATTATGTAGATTTGTTTAAATGATATTGTACTTGGTATTAGATAACAAGTTGTTGTATCAAATGAAGATAACTAGTTATGATCATCTTAACTCTACTTGCATAAATTGAGAGGAAATTCATTTGCCACAAAAAAATAAATAAAAGACATTTCATTATCCCAGAAATAGACAAAACATCAAATGTCTCACTAATTAAAATAAAGTCCATAAAAAAATGGATCATAAACATAAATGATTCCAGAAATTTAAAACATCACCAGGAGCTAATTTGAGTGTTTTACATAAAACATATAATAAGTTAGCTGCTGTATTAGCTTCTCTACTTGTACATTTAATTTTCCAACTTCAAAAAGCAATGAGATACCAGTAATATTCTAGTTGAGCAACTGCAATATTTATACCTCCAATAACATCCATCTTTCCTTGCTCACCGCTTCATCCATTGGAGTCCTATCATGATTGAACATTAATCAATTGCCAAAATTTTTTATCTATATAAAAAAGTGCACGAAATTGTCAAAAAAGTGACTGAACATTATGAAATATCACTTTCACTGTAAAATTATTTACTTGATCAACAACTATAATCTTTTAGTTCGACCACATAAATTTGATCCTACAAATCAATAACAATATATGAATAACCACTGCCTACAAAGATTAATTTGAAATTTTAGTAAAAAAAAATGTACCAGCTTGAGAAACTAATTTGTCATCTTCACTTGATGAATGCTCATTTACGTCTTGATCATTTATTGTGGATCTAGATGATAAAAATATATGAATAAAAATGGAAATAATCAGAATTTAAATGTTTCAATTTGAACTTAAATGGAAAAGAAAAAATATTTATTAATTTACCTTTCTTGCAACCTAGGGCAATTTCTTTTGTCATGCTGTTGCCCACGAAGCACCCATCCTCTACAAAGTCTTGATTTCGAAATTGATAATTCTTTCGAAGATTTCAATCTTCTCCCACAACCTTTTTGATCTCACATGCATTGGATTATTAATACTTTGATTATCTTTTGTTCTTCTGCTACTTGATTCAGGCATTCCAACTGTGGTACCATTAATATCTTTAACTTTAACACGTAACAATTCAAATTTATTCAAAAAGAATTTAGTACCGTCGTTAGTGAAAGATGCATCATCAATTAAAGTCGAACCAGATCGAGACAAACTTGCATGCCTCGTCACCAATGACATATCACCGTCATAATTCAGTACTTGATCATCGTTATCCCACAACTCACAAACCTTTGCAGCTTTTGTCCACCAATACAGTATATATTTGTCTGGTAAAAACATGATTTGTTTCACACGAAAAAAATGCTAACATATGTTTGCATGGGATTCCTTTGAAGTCGAATAACCTACAACTGCATGACATAAAGTCTGTATACTTATTATATGTAACATGTCGACTCTTTGATGAACTACTTCCAGTTTCCTTTTGCACGGTATGGACTTCAGACACATCATCCTCAAATGTACTACTTAAAAAATATGCAGCACTTTCAAACATCTCATCTTGAAACATTAAAAAATTTCTCTTCATGTAAATTTTGACCATTTGTGTCTCCATTGGACACATGGTTTTCAACTTTGGTTGCTCATTCACATCAACATGATCTGCAACTAACTCATCATGTCTTTGATGATTAAAATAAAGTCCATCAATGAGTTTTTGTTTGAGATGTACCTTTTGAAAAATGAATGTGAACTTTTTGCTCTTTGACTGCTCAGGATCCCTGCACTGAAGATATGATTAAAGTATGCAGGAATCCACTTGCTACGGATTTCAAACATTTGATGCAACCATCGATTGTCTTCTAGGCCTAGTTTTTGTATCAATTCTACCCAACAACTTTCAAATTCTTCAGCAGTCTCAGAATTGAAAATGACATTTTTAAACAACATATAGTTGTCCCGATAAAGCATGACATCTAATTTGTTAGAAAATTTCATCAGAATGTGCCACATACAGAATCGATGATAAGTTGATGGCAAAACTTGAGCAATGGCCTTAGTCATTCCAGGATCTTGATCAGTAAAACTTGAGCAAAACTTGGCAAAACTTGAGCAATAACCTGAAGTGCACCCCTATGCATAGCATCCAAAAACTGATTAAATAGCCAAATGAAAGATTCACTTTTCTCACCACTCAACAAAGCACATCCGAAAATGATAGTTTGACCATGATTGTTCACTCCTGCTAAAGGGGCAAATATCATATCATATATGTTAGTGTTATAAGTTATGTCAAATATGAGTACATCACCAAAAAAATGATATGATCTCTTTGAAAATGGATCTGCCCAAAAGCATCTGACAAGCTGATTTTCATCATCCAGTTCATAACTGAAGTAAAATGCTGGATTCTTTTCTCTCTCAAAAGAAAAAAATTCTATTAACAATCCTGCATCAATCTCTGTTTTCTCATCGCTTACTCGATGTACATAGTTTCTTAAATCTCTCTCAGTACATCCGACATTTTGAGGATTACCAGCTTCTATTTCCATCACTCTAATTTGTTGACAAATTGGGATATTTGCTTATACTAACTGTTGGCTCAAAACTCTTTTTGTTACCGACACATTCCTATGTCACCTTAACAAATGCACCTTAGTTGGAGTTGCAAGAGAATGATTATGCCCTTCCACAAAAAGACTAACAACCCATTTCGATGCAGTTTGCCGCTTAACCACTGTTATTTTAGCTTTGCAGCCAACTCGAATAATTCCTCAGTTTCTTTCATCTGATCTTTCGACTGTATATTTTTCATTCTTCTCATAATAGTCATTTCTCTGGCCTTCCTTAAAGCAAACAAATTGTTTCCACACTAGCTCACCTTTTTTTCTTTTGCTATTGTTAACTCTTGCACTAAATCCACACTGTCTTGCATATACATTATAAAAATCAAATGCCTCTTCTACAGTTGAAAATTCCTGATTAACATTTGGTTTGATCTCATCTGCAACTTGTGGAATAAAACACTGTGTTTCGCTATCATCTGACATATTGTTACAACAATAAGCTAAAATTTCTGAAAATCATAGAATGAGTATAAATTAATCCCTAAATAAATAGCAAACTAAAAAAATGTGCAGAGCATTATTATTTTGTCATTATTAAATCTATTTGTATTCCTTAAGCTCCAAATTTGTCTGGTAAAAAAATATGCAGAGCATTATTATTTGTCATTATTAATTCTATTTGTATTCCTTAAGCTCCAAATTACCAAACCAAAAAATGAAAAACCAAATTAATAATGAAAAGCCTACAATCCTTATATATGAAACTAAAGCTTAAAAAGAGGATAATTTACTTTTGCAATAAGTGTAAAAAAAAATTCAAGATTTTGCAGAGACTGGAAGAAGAAGACTATGATTGTAGACATTAGAGAAAGAGAGAAAACAAAGATAAATTTATCTTTGTCCTGTCAGTTTTAACAGAAATTTTTTAACAATATGGAAAATATTTGTCATTTTTCAATATGAAACATTTGTAACATTAGCAAACTTCATAAAAAAAAAATATATGTATAATATATACCTTCTTGTTTTGAAAAAAAAAAATCAATGGTCAATTAAAAACTAATATTTGATAGATTTTGTATTAATTTCGATTTAATCTTTTAGGTTTTAAAAATTATATCTAATATGTTTGAAGAAAGTACAGTCATATTATTTTAGTGTGAATTAAAAAAGAAAGATAATATCTATTTGAAAAATTGATAATTTTTTAGGTTAAACTTTTTAAAAAAGTGACTAAAATTAACAACTATGACAGTGAATCTAATGCACCGTACTTTTCTTTATAGTCCAAGAGCCGACCATCCCTGCCTACATGATTATCCTAGCATAGACGTGGCTCTTATACTATTTGTAGCAGTCCTGCTCAATCTTGTCTAAAATTGCTAATTAAGTTGATTTTTTTAGTAACCTATTATATAGGTTTTTGGTAAAAACCTATTATATAGGTAATGAGAGACTTTTAAACCATAGATACCCCTTTTTAAAGTGGGGCTTACATTCTTGCCTAAAAATTGTACTTTTTTCAACCTTTGGGTACTAAGAGTCTTGCTCAGCTGAGAAATTATGGTGTCATATAGCATATGAACACTATGGCTTGCTATGAATTATTTTGGTCTAGGCATGGTTTTCATACCATTTATAACCGTCACACTGAACTTTAGACAGGTAGTTTATATTTTATGTGAGACTTTTGAACCAAAGATTACTTTGTTTTTTAAAACTTAAATGGGTCTCCACATTAAGCATCATACTTCCCTCATCCATCCCCCAAATTTTTTTTCTTCCTCTATTTGGACAATACTAAGTGCTCATGATTCATGACCAAAAAAAACATTTACTGAAAGAAATGTTGTCCTTTCAGAGGTTTGAATTTCACCATGTCAAGGTAAATTTTTCACACATATATATGGTCTACATTACACTATAAGGCTATTTAGTACATTGGACCTCAATGTACAAATATCACATGGAAAAGCATGTGAGGATGTTTGGGATATAAGAAGATTGCCCTGTAAAAACAGCCCACCCATCTATTCCTCTTCAATTTCTCTGTCAATAGCAAAGCTGCTTAAAGAAGAGAAACAGGAAAATCCAAATCCTCCATTTTGGGTCCCCAAAATCAAAGATATAAAGACACAATGAAAAGCAGGTTTTTTTCCAGGGTTTGAAAATAATGTTTGTACTGAGAAGAATGTTGATGCACATGGGAGAGAGAGAACGATCGTTTCCAATGTCCTAATTTGGTCCTATTATATGGTTCTGTTTATAGGTCTGGCTACTCCTTTGAAGGTAAATTATTTGTGCAAAATTCAGCAAATAAAAAAAATGCCAGATATACCAAAATCATCGTTATTCTTTTATGTAGTGTCGCAATGAATTAATTTGTCCCTAATTTCTTGATATTTTTCTTTAAAGCAATTCACATTTGAATAATGACATAATATCAAATTAGTTTTATTTGGATTTATTTTATTTTATTTTATTTTTTATAAATGAAAAGATGTCTCCAAGTAGTATCATATACCATAGGTCTTGCGCTATGCGGTATTGTGGCATTAGACCATCTAAGGCAATAACAAAGCATACCAAAATTTAAACAAAAACTTTCAGATTCGCAAGTGATGTGCTTCGAGTCTTACTATGCTCCATTATTATCATGAATAGTTCAATGCTTGCAATATCATGTAGCGCAAAACAATTTGGACATAATTTTTTTTCTTTTTACATATTTAATTCATCAAGCATTTGTTGTCTTCAGAAACTCTAAGCCTATTGTGAATTGATAATACAAAATTTTATCAACCTTTATATATATATATATATTCTATAATTAAATCATGAATGTTTTATGATCAGAATATTATTTATCATCATTTAAATTATTTTAAAAGTTAAAAATATGTATGTGGTCTAAATAAACTCATACATAATTTATTTTACTCTTAAAAATTTAGTATTTCACCGAATTTATTAAATTTTCCTTTTTGAAATAATTCAATAGCTAATAAATATCATTTTAACTATAAAATAATCCTAACATATGAACATAGAAAGAATATATTATATATATAATATAAAATCAACAACAAATGAGGTTACAAAAAAAAAAAAAAATTCAACGACAACAACAAGAGCGAGAAGAAATAGGAATGCATGTGACTGAAGACTTGCTATCTATCCCCACAGGGGCCTAAATTTGTGGCCTCTACATGCGTTGTTCATTAAATAGTGTTTCCTTTCCCTTCACAACAACGTAACATTTGTACTATTACCAAAAAAAAAACAACATAACATTTGTACTGCATCTGCATTCGCTATTCAATTTGGCGAATTATTATGCACCATGTGTTAAAAAGGGAAAAGAGGATAGGGAATCTAATTGAAAATTTTAATTAAATGATATATATATACACGTGGGTAATTGAAATTTAAAAAATCAAGCATATTTAACATTTTCATTAGTTTTTAAAAATATTTTATATTATTTTTGTCAATATTATATTTTACTCTAAAACTTTTTCGGAGTTGGACAGTTCAAAATCGAATTAGAGAAAAACAAAATAATAATTTTTATTACCGGATTATCCCCGAACATATAAATCTCCAAAACTAAAAACAAAGGTACCAAGAAAGTTAGTCAGAGGCCAGGTACGTACGTCTTCTTTTGGTTTTATTTTCTCTAAGTTTTCTATTTCAATGCTGAGAAAGTGTGAAAAAATGTGAAGAGATGAATTTATTGTTTTTGAATTTTGTTCTTTTAGAATGTTGAAATAATAATGCAGATCATTTTTTTTTTTAAAATTATGCATTTTCTTCTTCAAGGTTTTTATCTTCTTGATTTGTAGAATACAATTAGATATTTGTTCTTATAAGTATTTCAATGCTAATTATAACATATTACCAATTAAAAAAAACAGTTTATAAATAAATATATATATGGATCACATCCTCCATCAAAAAGTGAGGGCTAAATATATATTTCATTGCCAGATCAGCGTTTTATCTCTGTATATTAGAGGAAATTTTGATGTTCTGTATTTTGATGACCCGATGATGATGTTATTTGGCGTCCTCTCCTTATTCCCGGCTAGAACTGTGGAGTAAACTCCAGCTTTCTGCCATGAATCCTGAACGTACAGGAGCAGTGTTGATGAGATGAAATCAACAGGTAGGTGACTATCAATTGCAGTGGCTGGAATCACATTGTGGTTTGTTCTAACACCAAAGCCTCGAGCAGATTCTCATGTAAGTTATCACATCCAAGTTTCAGTGTCTAGTGTAACATAGATAAACCTCCCATCATTAGCTCCCTTCCATTTCCAACTTATGGAGCAGATAATTATTTTTCGAAACTCTTATTATTATTATTTTTCTTTTACAGCTTGTTCGTTATAAATTTGCTCAAACCTAAATTTTTATTTTATTTTTGTTGATTCATGGATTTGTTAAATTTCTGTAGGTCGAAGAGCTTGTTCTATATGATATAAAGAATTAATTATCCATTAGACAATCCATTTAAAATTTTTAAATAATATCATTTACACTTCTATTTGGGTGCTAGTTATAATTTTCAAAATATAAATAGAAATTTTTATAAATTTTAAATGGTTTAGATTGCGTATTCTCCTTATTCCCTTATTTTATTTCATTAGCTAAATAGCTTGATCAAAAGCAAAACCTGTAATACAGATAATCAAGCTGTTCTATAATATCAACAATACAGGATAACTTGAGATAATACGGGACATATAATCAAGATGTTCTATAAAATAAACAATACAGAATAACTTGAGATAATACGGGCCAGATAAGTTAGAATTCAATTGTTATCACACAAAAAAAAAAAAAGCCTCTAATTGAAAAAATCAAAAACACAGAAGTCAGAACCTGAGGTTAAAATATAGGCAGGAAAGTAAAATTAAGATATATAGATATCAAAATATCAAAATAAAATAGATATATCTCTAAATAAAAAATTATTAACCTGGACAAAATCAACCAAACAGATCTAGAATGGCCCGTTGTGAATGTGTAAAGTCTATTTTGAATACATAATTTGGATGACATAGTTCAGGTCAATAATCATCTATATAAATATAGTTAATACGACCTATTTTTTTTCTTTATATTATATATAAAAAGAGCGCAGTCATTTTTTTTTTCTTTTGTGAAATAAAAAGAGTGCAGTCATTGTTGCCTTGTTTGAGGGAAAACAAAAGCTAAAATTCCCAAGTGACAATTGCCAAACTTCTAATTTCCCACTTGCCAAAATGAGTATTATGAAGTTTTGCCGGGAATGGTCTGTGTATACATTCATAGGATTATTGTTTCCCTTTTCTGATTTTCAAATTATGTTTTTTCTAGTGGTTTTGGAAATCCACATTTGAATAAATTAATAAATGTTGTAAATTTGCAGTAACAACATTCTGTATCTAAAAGAAGACAAGGCACCTAAAATTCTCCTCTATGCTTGCCGCAACTGCGATCACCATGTCTTTCTTTTGCTTATTATATGTATATTCCTTCTTTTTATTTTTTTTTTGTTGGTATTATTTTGTACAAATATTTTCAGAATAAACCAATTTAGGCTCTTATTTTTCAAAAAAAAAAAATTCGGAGTTTTTTTTTCTTTATATATATATATATGTATATATATATGCATATGTATGCGTGAACTCTATAGTAAAGGACGTTTTTTATTTATTTCTTTATTAAACTTTGGATTACATGGGCTGATGAAAAGTAAACCATGAGTATGTTGTATATTATGAGTCTGGTTTTATAAAGATAATAATTTAAGTTTCTTAATGTAGTTACTTTGTAATTTTGAAAGAAATTATGTTATTCTGATTTAGTATGTTTCAAATCTCTAATTTTTCTAATTGTAAACCAAATTCTTGAAAGAAAGAAAGTACAATTTATTTTTCTTTCTCCAAAGAGGGATTGTAGATGCCATGCATGGCTTAGTGCATAATAATATCTACAAATGGGCATGTTTATTGGCCATTACCTATCTATTAGTGAGTTTATAACTGTTATTAGGAAAAGTTTTTTCTCCAAGTGGATTTTACTTCAATTAGAGTGCAAAAACTTTCCTTGCACACATTCCATGGAGATCAGGAGTTGATGTATTGGTCTACTTAGATGCCTCATGATTTGATGTATTGAAACTAGTAATGTCATCTTAAACAAAAAAATTTAAGACATTGATGTATTATTCATCACACATTAATGTTTCCGAGACAAGTCCCAACAACAGTAATAAATAATCATGTTTATTTTCCTTCATTCTATATCTTATATTCATCTTTTGTAAGAATTGTTGTTGTTCATAAATAACAATTCTGGTTGACTAAATGATGGTACATTTATGTGGTGGCTAAAATTCATTTTTCTACTGCTACATATACAATTCAGTTATTTTCACATAATGATGTCTAATTCTCTTCCCCTTCTGTTTGTTGATATCCTTCAACATTTTGCAGGAGGTTGCTGATAACAACTGTGTGTACAGAAATGAGATACAGCACTCAGTCAGAGAGCGAACTCAAGTATTGCACGATGTAGCTGGAGATCCAACTCTTCTTCGGACTAAAGCCGTACGCTGTGCTCAGTGCAACCATGGAGAAGCTGTCCTCTTTCAGGTTTTAAACTTCTTCTCACTAGCTTACTGTGATTTTCTCTTTCTTTTCTTGTTTGCAGGGGAAGAGGTAAACATGAGGAACATATAAAAATATTTATTCTACATAAGGGTTTGCATTTTTGTGTTCTTTGATCTCGTAGATGGATTTCTTAATGTGCAGTGTGAGCAAAACTGCTAGGACACTCGACAGAGCTGTTGAATATTTCTCTTTTCTTTTTGTGATTGCTAGGACACTTTGATTCTCACTCCTTTTCAACGGTTTGTATCTATTCTAGAATATGTTATAATCTTTTTCATGTGTTTTGAATATGTGCAGGCCACTGCTAGAGGTGAGGAGGGGATGACACTGTTCTTTGTTTGCTGCAATCCAAACTGTGGACATAGGTGGAGAGATTGATTTCTGTTTCCTATTGAGTTATAGATCTGAGGCTTAGTCTGATGCATTCTGAACAGAAAATCAGTGATAAGGAAATTTTTTCATTATAACAAATAGTATGGATTTTAAGACTTTATAACCCAATAAAGATGACAGCTTCAAACAAATCTTTTAGTGGCCAAAAAGTTGCAATGTTTTGAGCCTGATCGACTATTAATCGATATTTCTTCTTTAATCTTTGCCCTTTAATTTTCTGAACCAATTCATCTTATAAGATGCATGGAACTTTGATTATGTTTGATCTCGACACTTTTATTTATTGAGCAGAGTGTATTGCACAGTTTTATATGACATGGAAAAGGTGTATAACTTTTCTTAGATGATCTAACATTCGTACTCTATCCATCAGCTTGACTGATGTAAAACTCAGAAGCAATATGGCCCTAACTCCATTAGTTTGTAGCTATTACGTTCAGCATCAGCACTGATAATTAATTCAGACCCTATAGTATTTTGCTTGAAAGAATAACCGCTTGTGATATCTCAGTTGAGACTTATATCTTTATGATGGTTTTACGTTAACTAGAAAGTATTGCATATCTTTGATTCTACCTTTTCTTATACTTCAAGTACAAAATCAGATTCACCTCAAGTACAAAATTAGATTCACCTGAACATAAAATTTTTGCTTCAGCACAGAAGCTAGCCATCCAGGTCATGTATACCATCATCACAAAAATAAGAACTAGGCCTCAACCCTTGAGAAACCATATCAATATAAAGAAAACGAGCCCTTTCCCTATTGCCCTTTGCTATTGCCCTTTGCAATATAGCCAGCAATCAGTGTATCGTATAAACACTCACTTGGCGCTAGTGATCGATCTTTCGTAATACCCAAATATTTCTCTGCTTCTTCCAGCTTCCTACACTGACAGAGGCTCCTTATCAGTGATAAAAAAATGAGCAATCCAGGAGACATTGATTTGTATTCCATTTCATAGTAGAGTTTGAGAACTTCTTGTGTTTCACCTTTCTTTCCCTAGCCATCAACAAGATAAGAGTATGTGATTTCATCCGCTATGAACCCTTTCTCTAACAATGCTGTTAATCTTGCATTGGCTTCTTCCACATCTCCATTTTCACAAAGCTTTCCAACCATCTCATTAAAAGCTGAACAACTAGGAATCATACCCCTCTCTATCATTTTCTCATAGTTCCTTAACATTTCTTCCAAGCTTCCTGCTCTAGCACTCCCCTCGATAAGAAAATTGTAAGTATCACCATATGGCTTCAAACCCATGTTTTCCATCTCTCGCGTCATGCAGTGCAATGGGCTCCTATAAACAAAGTATAAACAAAAGGGTTTGGTCGAAAACCTCTTTTAAGCATTTCTTCAAACGCTTGATATGCTGACCCTAAATTCCCAATCTTGATTTTAGCATAAACAACTAAGGAGTAAGCAATGATGTCCAACACCATGTTCTTCTGTAGCATCCTCTTCAACAACATCATACTTTCTTCAATTCTATCTTCCTCCAAAACTCTCAAAACCAAACTGGTATTCACAATCACAGAAGGAGAGCACCTTTTTCCATTGATCCTATCCAAAATGCTCACACATGCCTGCAGCTTCCCTTCCTTGCACAACGCATTAATCAAGATTCTGACCGTTTCTTCATTTGGGTGCATTCTTCTTGTAATCATATGCTCACAAATTTTCCAAACTAGAACAAACAGATCAGATTTTTGAACAACGTGAATCAAAATGTTGAAACTTGTGTGTTTCAATGAAAACCCATGTTCATCCAAATAGCAGCAAACATCAAACCCAATCTCAAACATTTTCAATTTGGCATAAACCTGCACTAGCATATCAAATACAAATGGGTTCGAAGCGGTTACCTTGTAGCTACTGATCAGTGAATCAACCACTGAGAATCTGAAAGAATTCCCAGAATTTTTCTTCAAAACCGATTCAAGCAAAGCTCTGGCATCCAAATTCAATCCAGCTCGAACCAGAATATGAATGAGAATGCAATAAGATTGAAGCCCATGTTGGAATCTGCTGCTTTCTCTGTGGAAGAAACCCAGAGCTCGTTTTGCATCGACGGGCTATTTGAATTCCGAAAGCACTTTCTTAACAACGACTTCATCCAAGTCAACGGTACCAAATTTTCTAGTCAAAGTGTCCCAGTTCCGACTACTTCTAAGGGCATCACGGGATGGCTTCGACGACGTCGTTTGCGGCTGTTTCTGTATGTTTCAGTCGGATGTGTATACAAGTTTTGATGGATTTGGAAATCAAAGATTGAATGAGTCTACAAATGAAACTCGTTTTGGGATCAAGTGTCACGGTATAATGTGAGTACCTCTCGCGGATATTACAAATGGATTGTTCAGATTTAAAAAATAAACAATATGTTTTTTTGCCGTTGCAATTCATTAAAAAAGTTTTTTTTTTTTTTTTTTTTTTTTTTTTTTTNAAATAAAAATATTATGATCTTAAGCTCTTTCATTTTATTTCCTTCCTTTTTTTAATTAATTTTAACAAGATTTTAATTAATAATTAAAAATTGTCAAATATTATTTTATCGTTTTAGCAATCCGTCCAAAAGATATTTTTTTTTACATTGCAAATAAATATACCATCATATCACGTTCTTTCTCCTCTCTCCCATTTATTTTCTTCTTTTTTATTTTTTCTCTCCTTTTTTAATTAATTTTAACAAAATTTTAATTAATAATTAAAAATATTATTTAATCTTAAATTTTAAATTGAATTTTTTCTTTATTTCTCTTGTCGTTTAATTAATAATTAAAAAATTATTTAATTTTAAATCTTAATTTGAATTTTTTTCTTTATTTCTCTTGTGGTGTACTTCTTTACATCATTCCACTTGTCATCTTCTTCTTTCTTTTCTAACAAAAAACAAAACAAAAAAATATATATATAAATATAAAAATAGCTTCTTATAAATTGGGATGGTCTCCTCTCCGCTAAAAAAATTCAAATCTTTTCAAATCTAAATAATTTGAGTCAACAAGGGGAGCTGGAGAAGGAGGAAAGGTTTGGTGGAGAGACGGTCGTGCTGGACGCAGAACCATACATGGCCGCGGCGGTGGCCGAAGATGGTGCCGATCACCATCGTTTTGGACGGCCGAGGTGGGGCCGCAGAGATGGAGGAGAAGCCGCTGTCGCTGGTCGGAGAAGAAGATTGGGAATCTTGGTGGTCTTGGGGTTGGGGTTTTGGGTCTTCTGCGTAATCGTCGCTTAGCGAGGTGCTGAGGCGTTTCTTTGGAGGGTTTGTTGCAATGGTGGTGGTTATGGCTCTGGTGGTGATGTTAGGGAAGAAGCAGGGCATGAGGAATCGACGGAGGGCATCGATCTTGGTCATGGTTAATTGGCTATGGTGGGTGATCGGAAAAAAAAAATGTATATATGCTTTTACATATATTTAGAATTATCGGTGGTTTTNTATCGGTGTTTTTTTTTTTAATTTATAATTGATTATTTAAATTTTATTTTTTTTATTTAAGAATCACATTTTGGATATTAGTTTTAAATTTTTAATGTAAATTTTATTTGTAAAATTTAATTTTTAATTTTTAATATGGATTTTATATATAACATTATACAAAATAAAAAAAAAATAAAAAATAAAAATGGTTTTTTTTGTTTTTTTTTTAAAAAAATTAAAAATAAAAATAGTTATCAAACTAATAAAAAAACAAAAATTATAAATCAAAAATTAAAAACAAAAAACGAATGTGTTAACAAACTAGCACTAAATAATTTAATTATGTAAAAAGATAATTAAATGCTAGTTATATCACTCCATTGTTACAATCTTGTCTATTATTTGTTCTATGAAACATCTATTCTTGTATAGATTTAAATAGTTTCCTCTTGCATCAAAATTGTGATGTGGGCTTAAAACATATTGTCTAATTTGCCGTTTCAGGGGCGGAAAATGTCTAAAACATTGGGGAATGTAATAGATCCATTAGATACAATCAAGGAATTTGGCACCGCTGCTTTGCGATTCACACTTTCTTTAGGAACTGCTGGTCAGGTTTGTTTATTATAGTTCTTGTAATATCATCAATGCTCCAAGTTAACATTTGTAGAAGCAAAACCTGCATTACATTTAGGCACTGTGTTGTTTCTATTTGTGGAGAGTTATTTAGCTAATATAAGGTTATGCCTCGTCAACTGATTTAATAACCTTTTCTTTCAGGACCTTAATTTATCCACTGAGAGGCTGACTTCTAACAAGGCATTCACCAACAAACTATGGAATGCCAGGAAGTTTGTATTACAAAATTTGCCTAGTCAGAGTGATGCATCTGCTAGGGAGAATATACTTTCATATGAGGTTTGTCTTTGGTTTGTGGTCTATTTACTATCATTGTTGTCATTATTGTTTATTAATATTAAGTCACTACAAGAAAAGTGATCAGTTGCTATAAGTTATTATTGTAGCAAATTAACTATTTTTGTAACTGTTTCCTATTTAGCTATAAAAAAAATTTCATAGTTAGGTTGTAGCAATTGGTGCGTAATTAATTTTCTACAGCTACAGAATTAAATCTCAGTCGTAGCTAATCAAAATTAACTAATAAATCATACTCAACCATAGCTAAACTTATTTTTCATAGCTATTTTTTCAGCTACAAACATATTTTATAACTGTATTGCTTTAGCTATAAAATAATTTGTTGTTAATCAATATCTACAAAATCATATTTGTATTAAAGCTTTATTTTGTATTCTAGCTACAAAAAAGTTTGTAGCTAAATATTTAATATTTCAGATTATATATATTTTTATAATACTAAATGTAAATTTAAATATCCATTTGTAAATCATTTGCGTATATATTAAAGAAACACGGCAAGATGTAAAAATAAATTAATTCTCATATTATTGCATTAATAGCTAAAATCAAATGTTTTACAATAGTAACATTGAAATTAGATATAAAATTTCTATACAAACAACTCTCAAATACATATCTTAAAATAATCTAAAACCTATAAATCAAGCTAAAATCTAATGCCTCGATTTTGTATGGATCTTCAATCTTGGTGACACCTTCTATGCTAAATCTAAAAGCAAAATGAGAAACACAAAACACAAAATCAAACGCAAGACAAAAACCTTGTCATATTAGTAGATAGAGAATCCATATAATTAAATATTTGACCCTATTAAAGGATATAGCTATTAATACTAATGGAACTATTAGTAGTCCATATGTGCAAAATAACATAAATATTAGCAATATTGTTTTGTAAAATTGACTGGAACACCAATTTTATATATACTTACAAACAGAGAGCACATGAAAGCTAAATCATTTCTCAATATGTCTAGTTAGAGATCAGTGGTGAGAACACTAAATGATAAAACTAAATTTCAAAATCAAAACAATGATAATATAAACAATGTGTGTGTGTGTGTATTAGCTTAATATGAACATAAAACTTAACTTGAGTTTCCTTCGCAAATATCAATTTAAAACTTTAGCAGTTGTGGGAGCTTCATCACATTATGCTTATTGTGCAAAAAGACTTCCTCTAGGCATATACTCTGCAAACAAGAACAACCATAAGATAACTTATTATATGCTTTTCAAATTGAAGAAGATGTATAAAAATACACTGACCATCATGCAAATATCATAAGTAAATGTCCACATAACTTAGGAACACCTTCAAAAAAATTCAATCATAGCTTCAGAAATTGTAATTTAGATATATGGCAAGTCCACATTTATTGGGATCTATAAGCATCTATAATTATTCTACATTTTGGTTTTTCCACATTGTACTCGTGTCAATTATAGTTATTTGACTAATCCTTTAGCACAACAACTTCCATCATATCAAACAGAGAAATTTCCTCATCTCACTATCATTCCTAAGGCAATTATAGTGGAGAATCTGGTGAAAATTGCAGGGCCGCTTATGCATAGGCATGTGTTTACAGATGTAAACTTAGAGAGGGGGATGCCAGCGAATAGGTATATGCCAACATGGAGAGACAAGGAAGAAAAGAGCAAAAATACATAAAG
Organism: Ochetophila trinervis; assembly: GCA_003254975.1. Lineage (NCBI taxonomy): Eukaryota > Viridiplantae > Streptophyta > Magnoliopsida > Rosales > Rhamnaceae > Ochetophila > Ochetophila trinervis. The sequence continues at coordinate 29,441 of QANX01003047.1, read as the reverse complement.
GAATTTTTTTCTTGCTATACAAGGCAAGGACATTGTTTGACATACTTATTCCTATGAGGAAATGAAAATGGATTTGAAAAACATAAAGCACGGTCTTAATTATTTGTTTCTTCAATGTTATCCAAAACTATACTCTTTTACTTGAAAAACACAAATGGATAGTTTTCAAAGTGTCTCATCTTGTATACCTCTTGTATACCTCTAGTCACCAAAAATGGTCAAATTCAACTCCAAGTTATCAATGCAGTGTTATAAACATATCTAACCACATTTCCCAAGATTTGCAAGAAAGAGCTCATGCTCACCAGGAAACACAAAGGTAAAATTAGTTTGGTAAAAATCCTTAAACAATATCATGAAAGTACTATAATTTAAGAAACATGTAAGGAACTAAGAAAAAATGAAACTTAAGAGAACATAAACAGTTTCCATTATCTAAAGGAAAAGATGGAACTTTCATTTAAAAGAATATTTAAACTATACACATATAAAAAGTTAAACAATAATTTTTAATGGAAAAATTGAGAACGTACCAATAGAAATCTTCAAATAAATCTAGAAAAAGAAATTGAAGAACACATAATTAGTGATCTAAAAAGGAAAAAAATTATGGCATTAAATTTGTTCCATGCCCATTTTCCGTATAGTTTCAATAATAGAAGACCTAACCTACTCTTTGCACCTTTCAAACGAGGGGGATTTGAGCAAAAAAGATGAATTCGGGTTCAAGCGGTCCAAAATACTAGTATTACTATTATTTTTATTTATTTTAGGTTTCTTAAATGATTTATTTTAATCATTATGTTAAAAAATATAGTTATTCAATTAGCTTTCTCCTGTGTAGAACAAATGAAGAAGTGTAAAGCTATTCGATTTCATTCCTTATTAACATGAGTGCCAAATAATCCAAGGCTTTTAGTTTCTTTGCCCATATATGGATATAATTCGCAGCCTCAATAGTTGAATAAAAAAACATTCTTACACAATGCAATTCCTCAATATTAGGTCGCATGACCCTTTTGTGCAGTTTTTGTTTGATATTGGGATTTTGATTTAGCTTTGTTTAGAGCATTTGTATTCTTACAATAGTAGGAATTATCTTTTTCATGTACTTAAGAACCTTATGCTCTTTCAGTTTGACAAAGAGAAGTCTCTACCTAGGCTACCTTTATCAGAATGTTGGGCGGTAAGACATTTGTTTCAGCCAGTTTTTTGCATGGCCAATTTATTATGCCATGTTTTATAAGTTAATTTCTTTTCTTTTCAGATCTCAAAACTTCACATGCTTATTGACATAGTCACTGCAAGCTATGACAAGTTTTTCTTCGGAGATGTGGGAAGAGAGACTTATGATTTCTTTTGGGGTGATTTTGCTGATTGGTATGCTTGATACTTGTGTTCAGACTAATTTAATTAGATGATATGTCTTAAGATATGATCTCATTTACAAATATTCTTAAGAGCACTTAAAATTTACTACTTAATGGAAGTAAAAACATAAGCTTTATATCTATTTTGTTTATTTGCTAAAAGTTTGTAACAATATGAATCATCTTAATAGGTATAGAACAATAATTTATGACATCATTTATGAGAAACATTTTGGGCCAGTTTCTATTAATGTAAGATATAGGATGGTAAATAATTAGCATGGCACCAAAGTCTAATTGTCTAAAATTTCTTGTGTTATAATCAGGTTTACCTTTTTTTAAGTAATTTCTTTATATCTGTTAGTGTGGGGCTTGAATTGACTTCTTGGTTAATGGAAGGCCAGCATCTGTTGGGAGGCTTTAGCGTGTTTTAATCCTGTTAAACACAGTTGAGCCATTTTGATATTTTCAGGTTTAGTATGTTGTTATTGTTGTTTGTTGAAGAATATGGTTAAGAAAACTGTTTTGGAAGTCTCAAATCAAATAGATTTGACTTTATCTTGTACTGATTTTATTTTTCCCAGATATTTTATATCTTGCTCCCTTTGTAGTTTAATAGTCAAGTTTAACGTAAACAGGAAAGAAAGGAAAAATCACCCAAATATTGGGCAAAGTGATGAAACTCTAATCTAAACAGGAAAGAAAGGAAAAATCACCAAAATATCGGACAAAGTGACGAAACTCTAATCTAAACAGGAAACAAATTAACCTAACAATTTTAACTGAAACAAATGCTTCAATAACTAATCTAATTTCTATTTATACCAGGCGCCTAACATAAATCTTGAGTTGCTTCACTTGAACTCCACTAGTTTCTGACTTCTTTTCCGTTTCCTAATATCAGTCGTCAACTGTTTTGCATTTATTTAAAATTTTCAGGTATATTGAGGCTAGTAAAGCTCGACTTTATCAATCTGGAGGACACTCAGAAGCCTCTGTAGCACAGGCAGTTCTACTATATGTGTTTGAGAACATACTAAAATTATTGCATCCTTTCATGCCATTTGTAACTGAGGAGCTGTGGCAGGTACGTTTTTACACTACAATTCTGAACGTGAATTAACCAACTTCCCTGGCTACGAATTACTCACTAGTTTTTATACACTAACAAACTTCATTTTCAGTTGCTTGTCTGTGTAACAACGTTGCAAAATTATATATACTGCGAGGTTAATTAGAATATTATATACAGTACGAGCATTTTCCGCCCAGAAATTTAATGTCTAGTACTGCTGATTTCTGCTTTTGATCAGTTAATATTTACTCGATGTGCTTGCATAAGAATAAAATTTTGTTGGAGAAAATAATCAATGCTTAGTTTGAGAAAACTCATATCCTTCATTTAATCATAAGCCAAAAGGGGTCCTGAGTGTAATGTCTAGAACTGCTGAATTCTGCTTCCGAGATCAGTTAAAATGATTTACATGTTTTTTTTGCGTGATGATATGAATTTGTTAAAATAACTAATTCTTTCCATAAAAAAATTTCTTCATGTGCTAAAAAAAGAATCCAAATGTAGTTCCTATGTTCATTCTTTTACTATTAAAATCAAAGAATAATTAGTTAAATTTCTGAAGTTGAATCATTGTTTACCCACTTGTAATCTGTGAATGATATATTTATTAGGTCTTCAACTAATTATCTTTTTGAAGTGGAACGGTAATTTTATTCAGTCTTTTTGTCTTTTGATTTACGTACAGGCACTTCCCAATCGACAAGAAGCTCTTATAGTATCTCCTTGGCCACAGACTTCACTTCCGAGGTTAAGCAACTCGATAAAGAAGTTCGAAAATCTACAAGCATTGGTGAGTGGAAACGCATATTCCTTCTTGCTTCTTCCTCGACACCACTACACCGATCTGTCCATAACTAGTTATGCCTTTTTTACCATTGTTCATGGCGTAAATACATCATTAAACATTGCTTTATGGTTTTCAGACTAGAGCTATCCGGAATGCTCGAGCAGAATATTCAGTTGAACCAGTAAAGCATATATCGGCGTCTATAGTTGCTAACGAAGAAGTCATCCAATATATATTGGTACTACAAATTCTCTCACTAGATGTGTAACCCCTGTAGTGGACTCCATTCCATATGTTTACCATATAGTCCCTGCATTGCTACTTTGATCAGTTTATAGATGTGGTATATGGAGGACATAACTTTATCACGGAGACATGGTTGTATAAGACTTTGTGATGTTGCATACATTGTGTTTCTTTTTTTGACTTGTTAGTAACTAATATTCTTTTTTGATGCAGGAAGAGAAAGAGGTTTTATCACTTCTCTCTCGGCTAGATTTACAAAATGTCCATTTTACTAATTCACCTCCAGGCATGTTTTGTTCCAAATCATTTTCCTTACGTCCAAGAGCTATATTTTCATTATTCTTCTGTCCTCGTTTATCGTTTACTTTATTGTGATGATATGCTGAGCTATTTATTCTAGTGCTTTGGTGTAATATACTTCAGGGAATGCTGAACAATCAGTCCACCTCGTGGCTGGTGATGGACTAGAGGCCTATCTCCCTCTTGCAGATATGGTTGACATCACTGCAGAGATTGAACGTCTTTCAAAGCGACTTTCGAAAATGCAGACAGAATATCATGGACTAACTGCTCGCCTTAGTTCTCCTGAAGTATGAACATTTATTCCCATGCAGAATCATGTCACTATCATATATAGCAAGTATTTGCATGTCCAAGCTCTAATGTTGAAGATTAAATAAAACCACAAAATATAATCTATATGATTTTGTAGTTCATATAATTTGTTAGAACATTTGGTTCTCATGAACTTCCTCGCAATTGCTTCATCTGTATTGGAAAAAAAAAATTGAAGGTTACTACTGTAACGGACTTTCATGTGCATCTTCTTAATGTTGTGTCAGCTGGTAAGTGCTGGTGCTAAACTAAAAGTCACCTTGTGTGAATTATTGTTTTTCATTTTAGTTTTGCATGTTTCATTGTGCTATTGATGCATGTCGGCATTAGGACCATGTACATATTTCAATATCTGCTTTTGCTCTATGCAGTTTGTACAGAAAGCTCCTGAAGATATTGTCCGTGGGGTACGAGAAAAAGCAGCAGAAACAGAAGAAAAGATGACGCTAACAGAAAATCGCTTAGCTATGCTTAAATCATCAGTCCTGGTTTCAAAATAGGTGCTTCATGTCAATGACATTTCTTCAAACAATGACTTTTCTTCGGCTTCCATTTTTGTGCATATATTTCAGTGCCAGATCAGTGTTTTATCTCTGTATATTAGAGGAAATTTTGACGTTCTGTATTTTGATGACCCGATGATGATGTTATTTGGCATCCTCTCCTTATTCCCGGTTAGAACTGTTGAGTAAACTCCAGCTTTCTGCCATGAATCCTGCACGTACAGGAGCAGTGTTGATGAGATGAAATCAACAGGTAGGTGACTATCAATTGCAGTGGCTGGAATCACATTGTGGTTTGTTCTAACACCAAAGCCTCGAGCAGATTCTCATGTAAGTTATCACATCCAAGTTTCATTGTCTAGTGTAACATAGATAAACCTCCCATCATTAGCTCCCTTCCATTTCCAACTCATGGAGCTGATAATTATTTTTCAAAACTCTTATTATTATTATTTTTCTTTTACAGCTTGTTCGTTATAAATTTACACAAACCTAAATTTTTATTTTATTTTTGTTGATTCATGCATTTGTTTAATTTCTGTTGGTCGAAGAGCTTGTTCTATATGATATAAATAATTAATTATCCATGAGACAATCCATTTAAAATTTTTAATGGTCCCAAATTTATCTGACCATATTTCTGTATATACACACTAAAAATAAATAATAAAAAAATTAACGCAAAGTGAATTGTTTGAACTTGATTAAGGGTTAAATTCATCTGGCACTTGGATGCATTTTCATATTTTTAAAATAAGATCATTTGCACTTCTATTTGGGTGCTAGTTATAATTTTAAAAATATGAGAGACTAAATAGAAATTTTTATAAATTTTAAAGGGTTTAGATGGCGTATTCACTTATTTTATTTAATTACAACATATAGCTAAATAGCTTGATTAAAAGCAAAATCTGTAATACAAATAATCAAGTTGTTCTATAAGATAAACAATACATAATAACTTGAGATAATACATTTTGCACTTCTATTTGGATGCTAGTTATAATTTTAAAAATATGAGAGACTAAATAGAAATTTTTATAAATTTTAAAGGGTTTAGATGGCGTATTCCCTTATTTTATTTAATTACAACATATAGCTAAATAGCTTGATTAAAAGCAAAATCTGTAATACAAATAATCAAGTTGTTCTATAAGATAAACAATATATAATAACTTGAGATAATACATGACAGATAATCAAGCTGTTTTATAAGATAAACTTGAAATAATATGGGCCAGATAAGCTAGAATTCAATTGTTATCACACACAAAAAAAAAAAAAANAAAAAAAAAAAAAAAAAAGCCTTTAAAAGAAAAAATAAAAAACACAGAAGTTAGAAATTAAGGTTAAAATATAGGTAAGAAAGTAAAATTAAGATATGTATAAATATCAAGATATCAAAAAAAAAAAAAATAGATATTTTTTCTAAATAAAAAATTATTAACCTAGGCAAAATCAACTAAACATATCTAAAATGGCTCGACGTGGTTCAGGTCCATATCCCTCAATATAAATATAGTTAATACCACCTCATTCTTTTTTTTTATATTATATATAAAAAGAGGCAGTCAATTTTTTTTAGTGAAATAAAAAAAAGGCAGTCATTGTTGCCTTGTTTGAGGGAAAGCAAAAGCTAAAACTCCCAAGTGACAATTGCCAAACTTCTAATTTTCCACTTGCCAAAATGAGTACTATGAAGTTTTGCTGTGAATGGTCTGTGTATACATTCATAAGATTATTGTTTCCCTTTTTTGATTTTCAATTTATGTTTTTTATAGTGGTTTTGGAAATCTACATTTGAATAAATTAATAAATGTTGTAAATTTGCAGTAACAACATTCTGTATCCAAAGGAAGACAAAGCACGTAAAATTCTACTCTATGCTTGTCGCAACTGCGATCACCAGGTCTTTCTTTTGCTTATTATATGCATATTCCTTCTTTTTAATTTTAATTTTAATTTTTTTTGTTGGTATTGTTTTGTACAATTATTTTCAGAATAAACCAATTCCAGCTCTTATTTCTAAAAAAAAAACAATTCGGAATTTTTTTTCCTTTATATGTATATATATATATATGCATATGCATACGTATATATATGTATGTGTGAACTCTATAGTAAAGGACGTTTTTTATTTATTTCTTTATTAAACTTTGGATTACATGGGCTGATGAAAAGTAAACCATGAGTATGTTGTCCATTATGAGTCTGGTTTTATAAAGATAATAATTTAAGTTTCTTAATGTAGTTATTTTGTAATTTTGAAAGACATTTTGTCATTCTGATTTCTTATGTTTCAAATCTCTAATTTTTCCAATTGTAAACCAAATTCTTGAAAGAAAAAAAGTACAATTTCTTTTTCTTTTTCTAAAAAGGGGTTGTGGATACCGTGCATGGCTTAGTGCATAATAATATCTACAAATGGGCAATAAGTTGAGAAACACATTATTGATGTTTATTGGCTATTACCTATTTATTAGTGAGTTTATAACTGTTATTAGGAAAAGTTTTTTCTCCAATTGGATTTTACTTCAATTAGAGTGCAAAAACTTTCCTTGCACACATTCCTTGGAGATCAGGAGTTGATGTATTGGTCTACTTAGATGCCTCATGATTTGATGTATTGAAACTAGTAATGTCATCTTAAACAAAAAAAAAATTAAGGCTTTGATGTATTATTTCATCACACATTAATCTTTCCGAGACAAGTCCCAACAACAGTAATAAATAATAATGTTTATTTTCCTTCATTCTATATCTTATATTCATCTTTTGTAAGAATTGTTGTTCATAAATAACAATTCTGGTTGACCAAATGATGGTAAATTTGTGTAATGGCTAAAAATCATTTTTCTACTGCTACATATACAATTCAATTATTTTCACATAATGATGTCTAATTCTCTTCCCCTTCTGTTTGATGATATCCTCCAAAATTTTGCAGGAGGTTGCTGATAACAACTGTGTGTACAGAAATGAGATACAGCACTCAGTCAGAGAGCGAACTCAAGTATTGCACGACGTAGCTGGAGATCCAACTCTTCCTCGGACTAAAGCCGTACGCTGTGCTCAGTGCAACCATGGAGAAGCTGTCTTCTTTCAGGTTTTAAGCTTCTTCTCACTAGCGTATTATGATTTTCTCTTTCTTTTCTTGTTTGCAGGGGAAGAGGTAAACAGGAGGAACATGTAAAAATATTTATTCTACATAAGGGTTTGCATTTTTGTGTTCTTTGATCTCGTAGATGGATTTCTTAATGTGCAGTTTGAGCAAAACTGCTAGGACACTGGACAGAGCTGTTGAATATTTCTCTTTTCTTTTTGTGATTGCTAGGACACTTTGATTCTCACTCCTTTTCAACGGTTTGTATCTATTCTAGAATATGTTATAATATTTTTCATGTGTTTTGAATGTGTGCAGGCCACTGCTAGAGGTGAGGAGGGGATGACACTGTTCTTTGTTTGCTGCAATCCAAACTGTGGACATAGGTGGAGAGATTGATTTATGTTTGCTATGGAGTTATAGATCTGAGGCCTAGTCTGATGCATTCTGAACAGAAAATCAGTGATAAGGAAATTTTTTCATTATAATAAGTAGTATGGATTTTTAGACTTTATAACCAATAAAGATGACAGCTTCAAACAAATCTTTTAGTGGCCAAAAAGTTGCAATGTTTTGAGCCTGATTGACTATTAATCGATTTTTCTTCTTTAATCTTTGCCCTTTAATTTTCTGAACCAATTCGTCAACTTTGATTATGTTTGATCTCGACACTTTTATTTATTGAGCAGAGTGTATTGCACAGTTTTATATGACATGGAAAAGGTGTATAACTTTTCTTAGATCTAACATTCTTACTCTATCCATCAGCTTGACTGATGTAAAGCTCAGAAGCAATATGGCCCTAACTCCATTAGTTTGTAGCCATTACGTTCAGCATCAGCACTGATAATTAATTCAGACCCTATCGTATTTTGTTATCGTATTATACGTTAACTAGAAAGTATTGCATATCTTTGATTTTACCTTTTCTTATACTTCCGTATAAAATTTTGATGAAATACAAAATTAGATTCACCTAAACATCCACGGTAAAAATTTTGCTTCAGCAGAGAAGCTAGCCATCCAGGTCATGTATACCATCATCACAAAAATAAGAACAATTAGGCCTCAACCCTTGAGAAACCATATCAATATAAAGAAAACGTCCCCTTTCCCTATTGCCCTTTGCAATATAGCCAGCAATCAGTGCAATATAGCCAGCAATTAGTGTATCATATAAACACTCACTTGGCGCTTAGGAGCTAGCACACAAAGTTAAAAATCACAAAGGAAGCCTTGGTTTAATGCTGATCAAGGTGGATATCAAAAGGGCTTACGATAGCTTGGAGTGGGACTTTATAGATAAAGCCCTAGAGACATGGGGCTTCTCAAGAAAGTTCAGGGGGATGGTGTGGAGTAGCTTGGAAACAGTGGAGTATAATTTGCTGCTGAACGGAGACAAAGATAGTACTTTGAGACCTTCAAGAGGAATCTGCCAGGGAGACCCCCTCTCCCCGTTCTTATTCATATTGTGTGCTGAAGTATTATCACGCCTAATGGAACAACATCAGTAGATCAAAGGGATTAAGATATGCAGGAATGCTCCAGCTATATCACACTTGTTCTATGCTGATGACATCTTGGTGGCATGCAGATCTGACAAGACGAATGCCGCAGCTATGGCAAACCGCTTGAAAAGGTATGGGGATTGGTCAGGGCATGTGATGAATTTGGAGAAATCTCATATTCTTTTCTCGGGAAAAACTCACTTGGGGACTTGGAAAGGAGTGAAAGACATCCTGGGCTCGAAAGAGATGAATACAGACACTATATACTTGGGGAACTCGCTTATAATTGGCCATAATAAGTCAAAAGAGTTTAGCCGAATCAAAGATAAAGTTCAGACCAGACTTGAAGGATGGCAAAGTCAGTTGTTATCTAGAGCAGGGAAGGCTACTCTGATTAAAGCAGTAGCTCAGGCAATCCTAACCTACTCAATGTCTACCTTTCGTATTCCTGTAGGGGTATGCAGAGATATGGATAGTATGTTAAGAAGATTCTGGTGGGGAGGGAAGAAAAGATCCAATCGCTACTTGGCTCTTAAATCTTGGACTTCCTTGTGCACTCCTAAAGCACAGGGAGGCCTCGGATTTAAGAAATTCAAGCATATGAATGAAGCTCTTCTTGCCAAACTCGGATGGATCTTAGCAAAAGGAGAGGAAAGCTTATGGACTTCGGTAATGAAGGTCAAATATCTAAAACAGAAATCTTTCTTTAACTATGAAGCAAAAAGGGGAGACTCTATGGTGTGGAGGGGTATTCTTAGCACCAACAAAGATATTATAGCGAAAGGTTCTTGCTATAGCATTGGAGATGGTTGGTTGATAGACCCAATTGCTGATCCTGTTAGAAGATACAAAGCCTCCTTCTAGATTAAGTAAACTTAATGGCTAAGTAGTTATGGTGTGCTATTTTGAGCTATTAATAACATGTGTGTTATAAAGCTTATCCAACCTTATCCAACCTTATCTAGATATGGGTCGAATTGTCAAAGCTTATCTAGATAAGGATAAGCATGGAACTTATGGATAAGACTTTGAATCCAATTTGTACAAGTAACTTAGATATTTATGTGGAAAATTCTAAAAACTTAATCTCTACCGTAGAATTGAAGCGTTTATAACTGTAGGATTGTTTTGTAATTGCCTATAAATAGATAGGGGTTGTTGAGATGATAAAAANAAAAAAAAAAAAAAAAAAAAAAAAAAAAAAAAAAAAAACAATTGCTTATTGTGAGAAAAAGTTAAGTGTTGTAACACTTTGTTTTTATTGTGAGAAGGAAAAACTATTGTAATAATTTTATTTGTGAGATTGTTTTTGTATTAAATTTTATTATCAATATATTTAGTGATTCAATTTCTATTTTGTGAGCCCATCAAGCTTCCAACAGATACACCCACACTAAGGGAAGATATGGGTAGAGAAGGTATGCTTAGGCTGGCTGACTTCAGAGATGATATGACAAATGATTGGAAGATGGAGTCGTTGATGGCTTGGTTCCAACCGAATGAGGTGGGGGAAATTATCAAACTCCAATGGCCTATGGTCATATGCCAAGATAAATTGATGTGGACGGCGAGTCATACTGGAAATTTCATGGTGAGAAGTTGCTACAATTTAATCGTCAGTCAAGAGGATCAGGGGGTGGATTACCTTTGGAAGGATATTTGGAAAGCTCCTCTCCATGAGAGAAGTAAGATGTTTCTCTGGAGAGTAGCCTCAAATGTATTGCCTACCAAAGACATTCTCTGGAATAGATTTCACTCGGGGGAAAGAGGGAGTGGCTTTTGTGAGGAGGAGCAGGAATCTTGTGAGCATGTGTTTCTGGCATGCCTTGCCAGAGCAGCTGCTTTTGGATTAAAATGGGGGATAAGGATGGATAATTGGCATTGTAATAACATCAAGGATCTGGTGAGATTTTGTTTAAACCCTCCTCGGCATTTTGCGGGCCAAGACGTTGGGGGGAGATCACAACAGTTTTTGGAAGAGATATGGTATGCTAGAAACAAGTGGATTCATGAAGGCAAGATGGATCTAAGGGCTTCGGTGAAAAGATTGGAGGTTTGGGTGGACGAGGTAATCAGTGGTAAAAAAGGTGGAGAGCCGGGAGCCATGCAAAAGTCCTTGTCAGGTGCTAAACATAACAGGCAAGCTCCAGTTGATGGTTGGATAGCGATTAACATAGATGCAGCCACAAAGAATGGGAAAAATGCTTTGGCTGTGGTAGCAAGAGATGAACAGGGATGCATTTTATTTTTATCTTCTAAAATCCTCTATGGCCTATCTGCTGAACTAGCCGAGCTGACAGCTCTTGAATGGGCTGTCAAGTTAGTGGACAGGTTTGCTTGGCCTAAGACGATCTGGTGGAGTGATGCCAAAAACATTGTCGATTCTGTTGACACGGTAAGGTGGTGTTCCAGAGAGGCCAGTGTCCTAGCGGACAGTGTTGCAAAATTTTCTTTTGAGAGGAACCTTAGATTTGCTTTTTGATAGAAATGAGGTATGTCGTGCCCCCCAATATCTATTCCTGAGATTATCGAGGAGGTACCTTGTTTGTTTTCCTTCGCCTAGGTGTGTGCTTTGCTTTTGCGTTAATAAAACTTTTATTTACCAAAAAATAAAATTTGGCTAATTATTATGCACCATGTGTTAAAAAGGGAAAAGAGGGCAGGGAATCTAATTGAAATTTTTTATTAAATGATATGTATATATATACGTGGGTAATTGAAATTTAAAAAATCAAGCATATTTTACATTTTCATTAGTTTTTAAAAATATTTCATATTATTTTTGTCAATATTATATTTTACTCTAAAACTTTTTCAAAGTCGAATTAGAGAAAAACAAAATAATAGTTTTTATTACCGGATTATCCCCGAACACATAAATCTCGAAAACTAGAAACAAAGGTACCAAGAAAGTTATTCAGAGACCAAGTACGTACGTCTTCTTTTAGTTTTATATATACACACAAAAAATAAATAATAAAAAAATAAACGCAAAGTGAATTGTTTGAACTTGATTAAAATAATTTCATCTGGCACTTGGATACTTTTTCATATTTTTAAAATAATATCATTTGCACTTCTATCTGGGTGCTAGTTATAATTTTCAAAATATGAGAGACTAAGTAGAAACTTTTATAAATTTTAAAGGGTTTAGATGGCATATTCTCCTCATTCACTTATTTTATTTCATTACGACATATAGCTAAATAGGTTGATCAAAACAAAATTTGTAATACATATTGTTGTGGCGATTTTTCGTCACGGGCCGGCTTTTGTTGATTCCTGCAAAAACGGAGCAAACCCGGTTAGAGGGGCGCCGGTGTGGTGGCCGGCATTTCCCCTCCGATGGTTAAGTCAGTGAAGCTTCTCAGTCAAAAAGGCTAATAACTGTAAATGGCATAAAAAAGGGGAAAAAAGTTGGAGAAAGTGGAAAAAATGGAAGAGGAAGGAGGACTGGTTCGGGTTAGGTGAGTTGGGGGAGGTGATGAATAGTGTTTTTTGCTTTTTGGTTTTGAATATTGGTAAAAAGGGGCCAAAAAATCATATTTCCATGTCCAAATCAAGGGTTTAATGGTCTCAAAACCCACAAAAACCAAGGCTGCCGAATTTTGGGGAAAATGAGAGAAAAGATGGTGAGGGTGATGGGGGTTGGTGGCTCTCGGGCTGCGTGCGGCTCTAAAAATTGATTCCCCATTTTCATTCTTTTCTTTTTATTTGGACATCAATGGTTCAGATTTGTCCCCCAAAAAACTCTATTTTCCAGATGGGTGACAAGTGTCAAGGCTTTATGTGTTTATGGGCTTAAAATATTGTAGTTCCTTGGCCCACAATAATTTTGGACATCTGATGGTCTTGGTGATGACTAAAGGGGATGGGCCTACATGTGGGTGGAAAAACCCCACAACAATAGTCCCCAAATTGATGTAATCTTTCAGATTAAATCAATTTAAGAGATACAAAATACATGTTTACTGGCCACATGCGCGAATTTCAGGAATTTAAGGCCAGCTCAGGAAGCGGTTAGCTTTTGGTCGAATCCGAGCCCAGCTCGGGAGCGACCAGCTCCGGGGGTACTCAGCCTCTTGGCTGTTCTAGCTTCCAGCTCCTGGTCGATCCAAGCCCAGCTTAGGGAGCCTTCAGCTTCTGGGAGGTTTTAACCCTTTGGTCGTTCTGAGACTAGCTCAGGTAGCTTCCAGCTCCTAGTCGATCCAAGTCGAACTTGGGGAGCCTTCAGCCTCTGTGGGACTCCGCCTCCTCGTTGTTCTAGCTTCCAGCTCCTGGTTGATCCAAGCCTAGCTTGGGGAGCCTTCAGCTTCTGGGGGGTTTTAGCCCCTTGGTCGTTCTGAGACTAACTCAGGTAGCTTCCAGCTCCCGGTCGATCCAAGCCCAGTTTGGGGAGCCTTCAGCCTCTGTGGGACTCAGCCTCCTCGTTGTTCTAGCTTCTAGCTCCTGGTCGATCCAAGCCCAGCTTGGGGAGCCTTCAGCCTCTGAGGCACTCAGCCTCCTGGCTGTTCTAGCTTCCAGCTCCTGGTCAATCCAAGCCCAGCTTGGGGAGCCTCCAGCTTCTGGGGAGTTTTAGTCCTCTGGTCTTTCTGAGACTAGCTCAGGTAGCTTCCAGCTCCCGGTCGATCCAAGCGCAGCTTGGGGAGCCTTCAGCTTCTGGGGCACTCAGCCTCCTAGTCGAATCGTCAATAGATGGCAGCTCACCTCATCCAGTGGACCGAGGTGAACCCCAAAGGTCGAGACTTTAGTAGATGGCAGCTCACCTCATCTCATAGACCGAGGTGAGCCCAAAGGTCGAAACAACAGTAGATGGCAGCTCATCTCATCCTGTGGACAGAGATAAACCCCAAAGGTCGAGTTGTCAATAGATGGCAGCTCACCTCATCCCGTGGACCGAGGTGAACCCCAAAGGTTGAAACGACAGCAGATGGCATTTTCTTTGTGTGCCAGCTTTTTTATATCGAAGGATAGGTTGAGATGATCTTTGTCCAACTTATTGTTTGAAGAGGAAAGAGTATCATTCACCGTCGTCATCCGGGAGCTGCCTCGCTCATCTCCCACTTGCCTACTCTCCAGGGACGGGTAGTTCCCATTTCTCATGGTTTGGGAATTAGGCTCGCAGTGGGTCTGATTGCGCTAAAAAAATTGAGGATCTAGTCCGTTTGATTCTCTAAATCATATAGTCAGGCTAGCTTAGAGCGTGGTGCTACCCGTCTTGTACTTTGTCTCCGAGATGGGGGTAGCTCCTGTGAGAGTAGTGTTGTTGGTTAAGCTGCTGGGGTTGAGGTTCCTCGGTTGCGAACGGAGCTGGTCCCCATAGGTCACTTGCCTCCAACTCCTCTGTTAGACAGCTCAGTTCTGTCCAGTGTGCCTTATTGCTCCAAATGAGTGTTCGACATTTCATTCAGGTTCTACTCCGGTTAAATTCAGCTACAGGATGATAGGTCTCTCTAGAGCTAGAACTGGGCGACTTTTCTAGGTGGTGAAATTCAGCAAGAATCTCCTTCGAAGTTTCAGATCCTTCAAGAGTTGGAACTCAGCAACTGCCCCAGCAGCTAAAATTCGATAGGTCTTCTAGCAGCTAGGACTCAGCAGCCTTTCCCGCAGCGATCCCCTCCGAAATTCCAAGTCCAGGTTCAAGTCCGTTCGAAGCTGGAGCTTGGAGACTCATCCAAGAGCTAAAACCAACAAGTCTTCTCGCAGCGATCTCCTCCGAAATTCCAGGTCCAAGTCCAGGTTCAGGTCCGTTCGGGGATGGAACTTGGCGACTCCTCTACGAGCTGAAATTCAGCAGGTCTTCCAAAAGCTGGGACTCAGCATCCTTTCCAACATCAATCTCCTCCAAAGTTTCATGTCTGTCCGAAGTGGACTGAAGCAGCTCGTCTAGTAGCAGAATTTCAGCGGTACTTTCTTCTAAAATTTTAGGTATGTCCGGAGCTGAACCGAGGCAGCGCATCCAGTAACAGAATTTGAGCAGCACTCTCTTATGAAATTTTGGGTCCATCTAGAGCTGGACCGAGGTAGCATGTTATGGAGCTGGGCCAAAGCTCGGGACCTAGGCGGAGGTCACGAATCTGGGCTAAAGCTTGGGAGCTGGGCCGAAGTTCGGGACTAAGCTGAGGTCGCAAATCTGGGCTAAAACTCAGTATATGAGCGGAGACTACGGACCTGGACCAAAGTCCGGGACCTAGGTAGAGGTTGTGGAACTAGGCCGAAGATGGGTCCTGGGCGGAGGCCACGAGACTGGGCCGAAGTCCGGAACCTGGGCCGAGGCCACAAGAGTGGGACTAAGCTAGGACCTGAGAGGAGGCCACGAAACTGGGCCGAAGCTTGGATCTACATTTAGCTTGTGCATCATCACCTCCGGGTCTATTCCAGGTATATCCTTGTGGAACTAGGCAAAAACATCTGAATTGACTTTTAGGAACTCCACAAACGCTTCCTTTAACTCCGACGAAGGCATTGTGCCAATTCTCGGGATTCTCGCTGGGTCCTTTGGGTTTAATTAGATGCTTGTGAATTCCTCCACCGGTTCTCCTCGAAGCATCCCTTGCCTCCTGTCATCCACCTCTCTTTCTAGAAGCTCATCATCAGCCGTCTAGACTTCCATCATCAATAAATCTTCAATTATCGCCTCTGCGCCAACTTTAGAAGCTGGCAAAGCGTTTTCTTCGCTGGTCTCAGGTGGTGCTGGTGAAGTAGTTCTTTCGAGATGTGGCTTGGAATATTTCTGCTCGGAGGATGATTTTCGCCTCTGTGATTTCTTTTTGGGAGTTAGGTTCCGCGCTGGCTCGGAGCATTTATACTCAGGGGTCAATGCTGGCTCAGAGCATTTATGCTCGGAGGACATTGTTCGGATTAGGTGATTAAGCCTCTCGAGACGCGGCTCGGGACATTTTTGCCCGGAGGTCGAAAATATGGGCAATGTCTCAACATAGGCATCCTTCTCACGAAAAGCTTTGGCATAGCATTGCCTGGATTCGTATTGGTCTCCCCGCACCGAGCCGATGCCCCCTCCTTCGGTTGGAAACTTAATCATCAAATGGTAAGTCGATGTTGCTGCTCTCAGGGCGTTAAGAGTTAGTCCTCCTAACATCGGACCTTCCGCTACCTCCACCTCGGTTCAAGTTCCTCCTGGACTGAATGATCTCTTCTGCAGAGATTTGTTTATGGGCTTTTATTAACAATTCCGAGAATGTTCGGGGTGGATTCTTAGCTATTGTCTTTATGGAGTCTTCATCACAAACTCCATCATGCATGGCTTGCATTGCACGATCATCAATGCAGCCCTCTATTTGTATCATCATATCTGAAAACCTCTGAACATACGCCTTCAATGACTCACTCTTCCTTTGCACAACAGAATACAAGTGAGAGGGTGGCTTTTTCATTGGCCTGGCTCTTATGAATTGCGCCATGAAAGCGCTCTCCAGCTGACCGAAAGAATTAATTGATCCGGGGCGTAGGCCGGTGAACCAGGTTTGTGCTATCCCTCCGAGTGTTAAAGGAAAAGCCCGGCATTTGATGGCATCCTCTGCAGCTTCGAATTCCATCCACACCTTATAGGCTCCTAGGTGCTCCGCTGGGTCCCCTTGCCTTCATATCTTTCCACACTTGACATTTTAAAGTCCTTGGGGAGCCCAACCTGATGTATCCCTACCCCGAATGGTGAGGTCTCTTGTCCTGGCCTAGGTGCATAGGTATAGGGTTGTGGGTGCAAGACTTGATACTGTTGTTCCCTATCGAACCTCATATCCACCCCATCCTCCAATATTCTTCTCTCTGCTTCAAATCTTTTGCACCTCCTCAGCTTCTAACTTCCTATTCTCAGTCTCATATCTCTGCCTCTCTTTCGCTTCTACTCTTAGTTTTTCCTCAGCTCAGATTTTTTGTCTCTCTTCCGCACGGATCCTCTGCCTCCCTTCTGTTCGGACAAGTCCTCTCTCTTTCTCCACTTCAGCTCACCTCCTACATTCGCCTCGGGACTCTGGCCACTCCTGCTCCTCTCGTGCTCGCCTCAGATCTCATCCATGAGCTATTTCGCTCATCTGCTAGCTGTCGATGGGCAGGTGATGGGAAGTTCTGGGTGAGGCCTTGACGGTGCTGATCTTCCTTGGTTGTGTTGCTGTGAGCCTCTAGCTATGGTTCCCAGCTCCTCTCCTGGTGCTCCCCCATCTCCACGAGTCCGAGGGTTAACACGGTCTCGTGGAGAGTCTATTGGAGCTGGGCTTCTCATCTTCTGTGAAATAGGCTCACAGTTGGTTTGTTGTTGGTTTTTGAGGGGGCCAATGATCTGCTCCATCCGATTCTCCAAATTGGATATCCGAGTTCTCTCTGAATGCGGGGCTGCGTGTCTTTCGTTTCACCTTTGAGTTGGTGGTAGCATCTGTGAAGGTAGTGTGCTCAATTCAGCTGCTGGAATTGAAGTCTCTCTGTTTGGGAAGGAGCTGGTACCCATGGGTTACTTGCCTCTGGCTTCTCTATTGGATGTCTCAACTCCGTCTAGTGTGTCATGTTGCTCCATGTAGGTATCCAGCATTTTCTTCATGCTCTGCTCCGGCTCAGTCCGGCTGCAAGGTGGCGGGTCTCTCCGGAGTTAGAACTTGACAACTCCTCAAGCAGCTAAAATTGAGCAGGTATTTCAGCAGCTAGGACTCGGCAACTTTCTGGCAGCGATCTCTTCTGAAATTTCAGATACTTCCGGAGCTGAACTGAGGCAGTTCGTCCAGCAGTGGAATTTCAGCAAGACTCCTTCAAAGTTTTCAGTTTGTCAAAAGTTGGAGCTTGCCAAGTAGTTGAAGCTCGGGATTTGAGCGGAAGCTACAGGACCGAGGCTGAGGCTGGGGCATGGGCAGAAGCCACAGGGTCGAGGCTGAATCAGGGGCCTGAGTGGAAGCTGTGGAACCAAAGCTAAGGCTGGGGCCTGGGCGGAAGCCGCGGGACCGAGGCTGAAGCTGGGGCCTGGGAAAAAGCCACGGGGTTGAGACTGAAGCTGGGGCCTAGGAGGAAGCTACGGGACCGAGGCTGAGGCTGGAGCCTAGGTGGAAGCCGCGGGACCGAAGCTGAAGCTGGGACCTGGGCAGAAGCCACGAGGTTGAGGCTGAAGCTGGGGCCTGAGCGGAAGCTACAGGACCGAGGCTGAGGCTGGAGCCTAGGTAGAAGCTGCGGGACCGAAGCTGAAGCTGGGACCTGGGCAGAAGCCACGAGGTTGAGTCTGAAGCTGGGGCTGGGTCCATCTCTTCATAACTCATTTTATTGTTCCGTGGAGGAGTGCTCATTTGGTTCTTCCTGGCATCGGTCATATCTCTTCCTCCATTTCGATTTAAGCTCCTCCTGGACTGAATTATCTCTTCTGTGGAGATGTGCTTATGGGCCTCGACTAACATCTCAGAGAATGTTCGCGGCGGGTTCTTAGCTATGGTTCGAATAAAGTCTTCATCGCGGACTCCAACTTGCATGGCTTGCATTGCTCTGTCATCGGTGCAACCCTCTATCTGAATCATCATATCTGAGAATCTTTGAACATACGCCTTCAAGGATTCGCCTTCCCCTTGCACTATGGATGACAAATGGGATGGCGGCTTCTTCACCGGCCTGGCTCCTATGAACTGTGCCATAAAAGCACTCTCCAGCTGGCTGAAGGAATTAATCTAGCTGGGGCGAAGGCTGGTGAACCAGGTTCGCGCTATTCCTCCAAGAGTTAAAAGGAATGCTCGGCATTTGATGGAGTCTTCAGCAGCCTCAAATTCCATCCATACTTTGTAGGCTCCCAGGTGTTCTGCCTGGTCTACCTTGCCTTCATACCTCCCAACAATCGGCATTTTGAAGTCTTTTGGAAGGTCAGCTCGCCGGATCCCTATCCCAAAGGGTGAAGTTTCTTGTCCTGGCCCAGGCGCAGAAACATAGGGCTGAGGGTGTAGGGCTTGGTACTGTCGTTCATTATGTAACCTCATATTCGCTTCGTCTTCCAGCCTCTTCTTCTCAGCCTCATCCGCCAGCCTTCTCCTCTCAGCTTCAGCTCTTGATCTCTCCTCAGCTTCTGTCCTCTCCATCTCCGCCTCCAATTTCTGCCTTTCTTCCACTTCAATTCTCTATTTTTCTTCAGCCCGGATCCGTTGCCTCTCCTCTACTCGGATTTTCCGTCTCTCCTCAAATCGGATAAGCATTCTCTCTTCTTCCAGCTCCTGCTCAGCTCGCTTTCTGCGTTCACCTCGGGACTCTGCCCGCTCCTGCTCTTCTCGTGCCCGTCTCCTGGCATTGAGAAAAGCTCTGAGGTTGCTGAGGTCTAAACCATCATTCGGTAAGGAGAAAGCGTCGCTCACAGACCTCGCTCGGGAGCTACCTCGCTCAGCTCTTGGCTGCCGGCGCACCGGGGATAGGCAATTCCGTGCAGGGTTCCTCCTCTCCTCGGGAGGTGGCCTCGGGTGGGCTCTCGATGGCCCAGATTTTACTTGGATTTGGCGGTGCAGGTCCCTGGCTTGAGTTCCCAGCTCCACATCCTGTACTCCCCCATCTCCACGAGTCCGAGGGTCAACACGGAGTCGTGGAGAGTCTACTGAAGCTGGGCTCCTCCAGGTCTGGGAACTGGGCTCATGGTTGGTCTGCTGCTGGTGTTCGAGCAAGCTAACAAGCTGCTCCATCCGGTTCTCCAGGTCTGAAATTCTGGCTCGCTCTGAGCGCGGAGCTACTCGCCTCTCACTTCGCCTCCAAGGTGGCGGCAACGCCTGTGAGGGTGCTGCGGCAGACTCAAATGCTGGGGTTGCAGCTCCTTGGTTCGAAACGGAGTCAGTTCCCATAGGCCTCTTGCCTCTGGCTCCTCTGCTGGAGGGTTCCGCCACGTCCAGCGTACCTTGCTGCTCCAAGTAGGTGTCCGGCATGTTTCTTAGGTTCAGCTCCATTCTCAGTTCCAGGTTCTGCTCCGAGTTCAGCTTTAGGTTCAGCCTCAACCAAGTTTGGCTAGGTCCAGCTAGGTTCAGCTCCGGTTGTCTGTCTGGGTGCTAAGGCAAATTTTTTTTTTTTTAACCGAGCAGCACCATGAATCAACCAGAAAATGAGCTCAAACGAGGAAAAACAAGCTAAAAACTGAATGTAACATGAGCAACCGCAAATTTTAAACAAAAGAGACACAAGCCAAAACAAAACAGAAAAACAGATTCCCTCACAAACTCACTCATCTGAAGTGCAGCTCTTGGAAACAAGAAATAGGGAAAAAAGGAAACACAACCGGTTCAACAAGAACAAGAATAGAAAATTTTCAAAGACGAAAAATAACCACAAACATGAAATAAAAAAGGAAAAACGTTTCCCACAGACGGCGCCAAGATGTTGTGGCGATTTTTCGTCACGGGCTGGCTCTTGTTGATTCCTGCAAAAACGGAGCAAAACCGGTTAGAGGGGCGCCGGTGTGGTGGCCGGCGTTTCCCCTCCGATGGTTAAGTCAGTGAAGCTTCTCAGTCAAAAAGGCTAATAACTGTAAATGGCATAAAAAAGGGGGAAAAAGGTTGGAGAAAGAGGAAAAAATGGAAGAGGAAGGAGGACTGGTTCGGGTTAGGTGAGTTGGGGGAGGTGATGAATAGTGTTTTTTGCTTTTTGGTTTTGAATAATGGTAAAACGGGGCCAAAAAATCATATTTCCATGTCCAAATCAAGGGTCTAATGGTCTCAAAACCCACAAAAACCAAGGCTGCCGAATTTTGGGGAAAATGAGAGAAAAGATTGTGAGGGTGATGGGGGTTGGTGGCTCTCGGGCTGCGTGCGGCTCTAAAAACTGATTCCCCATTTTCATTCTTTTCTCTTTATTTGGACATCAATGGTTCAGATTTGTCCCCCAAAAAACCTTATTTTCCAGATGGGTGACAAGTGTCAAAGCTTTATGTGTTTATGGGCTTAAAATATTGTAGTTCCTTGGCCCACAATAATTTTGGACATCTGATGGTCTTGGTGATGAATAAAAGGGATGGGCCTACATGTGGGTGGAAAAACCCCACAACACATATAATCAAGCTGTTCTATAAGATAAACAATACATAATAACTTGAGATAATACAGGCTAGATAAGCTAAAATTCAATTGTTATCAGAAAAAAAAATATAGATATATCTATAAATAAAAAATTGTTAACCTGGTCAAAATCTACCAAATAGATCTAGAATGTTCCGTTAAATGTGTAGAGTCTGTTGTGGCGATTTTTCGTCACAACCGGATTGTGTGGGTACTTGCAAAAAAGGAAAGAAAGCCGGTTAGAGGGGCGCCGGTGTGGTGGCCGGCGTTCCCCCTCCGATGGCTAAGTCAGCGAAACATTCCATTGGGGAAGCTAAGCGAATAAATAGGTAGCTGAAAACAAGGGGAAGAGAGTTGAGAGGAAGGGGGAGAAAGCCGAGAAAAAGGGGAAGAAAGGCTAGTGAAAATGGGGCCTGGTTCGAGTCCAAAGGGAGAGGAAAGAAGGAAGACAATGAATAGTATTTTTTCAACCCCCCAAAAATGGCTGCCCCAAACCTCGGTTTTCTCCCAAAAAAGTTGGGAAAAGACAAGGGTTGATGTGTCTAGACTCCTCTAGGGCTGCGTGCGGCTTGGCTTTTTTTTTCTCCAAAATCTCCCCTTCTCTTACCTCATTTACCTCTTTATATCCAAAATCAATGGCTAGGATTTATGCCTAAAACCCTAATGCCTGGATGGATGACAAGTGTCTTTGTCACTTTCCTTTGGACTTTAACCTGGCCCACCACATTGGACCAATATGTTTATTTTACCATATTGATAACAAGCCCATATCAGGTGGCAAAAATGCCCACAACAGAGTCCATCTTAAATATTTTATTTACGTGACGTAGTTCAGGTCAATAACCCTTTATATAAATATAGTTAATACGACCTGATTCTTTATTTTATATTATATATAAAAAGAGCGCAGTCATTGTTGCCTGGTTTGAGGGAAAGCAAAAGTAAAACTGCCAAGTGACAATTGCCAAACCTCTGATTTCCGACTTGCCAAAATGAGTACTATGAAATTTTGCCGCGAATGGTCTGTGTATACATTCATAGGATTATTGTTTCCCTTTCTTGATTTTCAATTTATGTTTTTTATAGTGGTTTTGGACATCCACATTTGAATAAATTAATAAATGTTGTAAATTTGCAGTAACAACATTCTGTATCCAAAGGAGGACAAGGCACGTAAAATTCTCCTCTATGCTTGCCGCAACTGCGATCACCAGGTCTTTCTTTTGCTTATTATATGTATATTCCTTCTTTTTAGCATACGTATATATATATGTATGTGTGAACTCTATAGTAAATGACATTTTTTATTTATTTATTTATTAAACTTTGGATTACATGGGCTAATGAAAAGTAAACCAGTAGTATGTTGTCTATCATTAGTCTGGTTTTATAAAGATAATAATTTAAGTTTCTTAATGTAGTTATTTTGTAATTTTGAAAGAAATTTTGTTATTCTAATTTCTTATGTTTCAAATCTCTAATTTTTCCAATTGTAAACAAAATTCAAGTTTTTTCTCCACTTGGATTTTACTTCAATTAGAGTGCAAAAACTTTCCTTGCACACATTCCTTGGAGATCATCAATTGGTCTACTTAGATGCCTCATGATTTGATGTATTGAAACTAGTAATGTCATCTTAAACAAAAAAATTTACTGGTTGACTAAATGATGGTACATTTGTGTAGTGGCTAAAAATCATTTTTCTACTGCTACATCTACAATTCAGTTATTTTCACATAATGATGTCTAATTCTTTCTCTTCCCCTTCTGTTTGATGATATCCTCCAAACATTTTGCAGGAGGTTGCTGATAACAACTGTGTGTACAGAAATGAGATACAGCACTCAGTCAGAGAGCGAACTCAAGTATTGCACGACGTAGCTGGAGATCCAACTCTTCCTCGGACTAAAGCCGTACGCTGTGCTCAGTGCAACCATGGAGAAGCTGTCTTCTTTCAGGTTTTAAACTTCTTCTAACTAGCTTACTGTGATTTTCTCTTTGTTTTCTTGTTTGCAGGGGAACAGGTAAACAGGAGGAACATATAAAAATATTTATTCTACATAAGGGTTTGCATTTTTGTGTTCTTTGATCTCGTAGATGAATTTCTTAATGTGCAGTTTGAGCGAAACCGCTAGGACACTGGACAGAGCTGTTGAATATTTCTCTTTTTTTTTGTGATTGCTAGGACACTTTGATTCTCACTACTTTTCAACGGTTTGTATCTATTTTAGAATACGTTATAATCGATTTCATGTGTTTTGATTATGTGCAGGCCACTGCTAGAGGTGAGGAGGGGATGACACTGTTCTTTGTTTGCTGCAATCCAAACTGTGGACATAGGTGGAGAGATTGATTTATGTTTGCTATAAAGTTATAGATCTGAGGCTTAATCTGATGCATTCTGAACAGAAAATCAGTGATTAGGAAATTTTTTCATTATAACAAATAACAAATCTTTTAGTGGCCAAAAAGTTGCAATGTTTTGAGCCTGATCGACTATTAATCGATATTTCTTCTTTAATCTTTGCCCTTTAATTTTCTGAACCAATTCGACTTATAAGAAGCATGGAACTGATCTCGACACTTTTATTTATTGAGCAGTGTATTGCACAGTTTTATATGACATGGAAAAGGTGTATAACTTTTCTTAGATGATCTAACATTCGTACTCTAGCTGATGTAAAACTCAGAAGCAATATGGCCCTAACTCCATTAGTTTGTAGCTATTACGTTCAGCATCAGCACTGATAATTAATTCAGACCCTAAAGTATTTTGCTTTAAAGAATAACTGCTTCTGATATCTGAGTTGAGACTTATATCTTCCTGATGGTTTTACGTTAACTAGAAAGTATTGCATATCTTTGATTCTACCTTTTCTTATACTTCCGAATAAAATTTTGATGAAATACAAAATTAGATTCACCTCAAGTACAAAATTAGATTCACCTGAACATCCACCTTCAGCAGAGAAGCTAGCCATCCAGGTCATGTATACCATCATCACAAAAATAAGAACAATTAGGCCTCAACCCTTGAGAAACCATATCAATATAAAGAAAACGTGCCCTTTCCCTATTGCCCTTTGCAATATAGCCAGCAATCAGTGTATCATATAAACACTCACTTGGCGCTAGTGATCGATCTTTCATAATACCCAAATATTTCTCTGCTTCTTCCAGCTTCCCACACTGACAGAGGCTCTTTATCAGTGATGAAAAAATGGGCAATCCAGGAGACATTGATTTGTATTCCATTTCATAGTAGAGTTTGAGAACTTCTTGTGTTTCACCTTTCTTTCCCTAGCCATCAACAAGATAAGAGTATGTGATTTCATCCGCTACGAACCCTTTCTCTAACAATGCTGTTAATCTTGCATTGGCTTCTTCCACATCTCCATTTTCACAAAGCTTTCCAACCATCTCATTAAAAGCTGAACAACTAGGAATCATACCCCTCTCTATCATTTTCTCATAGTTCCTTAACATTTCTTCCAAGCTTCCTGCTCTAGCACTCCCCTCGATAAGAAAATTGTAAGTATCACCATATGGCTTCAAAACCCATGTTTTCCATCTCTCGCGTCATGCAGTGTGCTTCTTCAATTCTTTCCTCTTTGCAATGGGCTCCTATAAACAAAGTATAAACAAAAGGGTTTGGTCGAAAACCTCTTTTAAGCATTTCTTCAAACGCTTGATATGCTGACCATAAATTCCCAATCTCGATACAACTAAGGAGTAAGCAATGATGTCCAACACCATGTTCTTCTGTAGCATCCTCTTCAACAACATCATACTTTCTTCGATTCTATCTTCCTCCAAAACTCTCAAAACCAAACTGGTATTCACAATCACAGAAGGAGAGCACCTTTCTCCATGGATCCTATCCAAAATGCTCACACATTCCTGCAGCTTCCCTTCCTTGCACAACGCATCAATCAAGATTCTGACCGTTTTTTCATTTGGGTACATTCTTCTTGTAATCATATGCTCATAAATTTTCCAAACTAGAACAAACTGATCAGATTTTTGAACAACGTGAATCAAAATGTTGAAGCTTGTGAGTTTCAATGAAAACCCATGTTCATCCAAATAGCAGCAAACATCAAACCCAATCTCAAACATTCTCAATTTGGCATAAACTTGCACTAGCATATCAAATACAAATGGGTTCGAAGCGGTTACCTTGTAGCTACTGATCAGTGAATCAACCACTGAGAGTCTGAAAGAATTCCCAGAATTTTTCTTCAAAACCGATTCAAGCAAAGCTCTGGCATTCAAATTCAATCCAGCTCGAACCAGAATATGAATGAGAATGCAATAAGATTGAAGCCCATGTTGGAATCTGCTGCTTTCTCTGTGCGTACACCAGTGGAAGAAACTCAGAGCTCGCTTTGCATCGACAGGTTCTTTGTTTATTGGCCAAGTTCCATTTGAAATTTCAAACTTGTACAGGTTGTTGTCCCTGACCTGTCTTATAATTTAGATTTTTCTGAAGAAAAGCTTTCATATCTTAAAAATCCTGATCTAAAAAGCCTAGTGAGAAACAGTTTAGAAATTCTCAGTCTTAGTTGCGTATACATATAATTCACAGTACCTGATTTCTTTGCAAACTTTTCTTCTTTGACGTCTTTGCTTCTTGAATATTGTGAATTGTACGGTGAGTTTCCTAGAGAGGTTTTTCAACTTCCAAATCTGCAAATTTTTAATGTAGGATCTAACAAAAGTTGTAGTACAGTAAGTTTGGTAAGGTTTCCTAGAGAAGGTGGGATTGGACCAGTTATTTGATTGAAATAAAGATATAACATATTAAGTTGGGTAAGATTGTAACCACCGAAGTTGTTCATCCCTAGGTTTAGATAACTAAGGCGGCCAAGTTTACCGAGTGAAGATGGAATAATACTTGAAAAATTGCAATCGGAAACATTTAAAACCTCTAATAAGTCAAGCTTTTCGATTGAAAAAGGTATGCTTCCAGAAAATCTAGTACTTGCCAGTGTCAATTTTGCAAGAGGGCTTTTTTGGTGGAACTCAGGCAAATAACCAATAACGTTTTTGTTAGATCTTACATTAAAAATTTGCAGATTTGAAAGTTGAAAAACCTCTGTAGGAAACTCACCGTACAATTCACAATATTCAAGAAGCAAAGACGTCAAAGAAGAAAAGTTTGCAAAGAAATCAGGTACTGTGAAGTATATGTCTAAGCAACTAAGACTGAAAATTTCGTCTCACTAAGCTTTTTAGATCAAAATTTTTAAAATATAAAAGCTTTTCTTCAGAAAAATCTAAATTATAAGACAGGTTGAGGGACAACAACCTGTCCAAGTTTGAAATTTCAAATGGAACTTGGCCAATAAACACAGAACGAGAGAGGTTGAGTTCCAAAAGCATTCTTAACAACCACTTCATCCAAGTCAACGGAACCAAATTTCCAGTCAAAGTGTCCCAATTCCGACCACTTCTAAGAGCATCACGGATGGCTTCGACGACGTCGTTTGGGGCTGTTTCTGTATGTATCAGTCGGATGTGTATACAAGTTTTGATGGATTTGGAAATCAAAGATGGAATGAATCCACGAATAAAACTCATTTTGGGCTCAAGTGTCACAGTATGATGTGAGTCCCGCCTAAAATTGAAATATTTGGGATTTTTTTTATTTTTTATTTTCAACATGTACCTCTCGCTGATATTACAAATGGATTATTCAGATTTAAAAAATAAACAATATGTTTTTTTGCCGTTGCAATTCATTTAAAAAGTTTTGTTTTTTTACATTGTAAATAAAAATATTATAATCTTCAGCTCTTTCATTTTATTTCCTTTTTTTTAATTAATTTAATTTTAAATTTTAATTAATTTTAACAAAATTTTAATTAATAATAAAAAAATTAATTTAATTTTAAATTTTAATTGAATTTTTTTCTTTCCTTCTCTTTCGTGTACTTCTTTACATCCTTCCACTTATCATCTTCTTCTTCCTCTCTTGGCCAAAAAAAAAAAAGCTTCTTATAAATGGGGATTGTTTGGTTTCCACTAAAAAAATTCAAATCTTCTATGCTTTTCAAATCTTAAAAATAATTTACAATGCACTTGGATTTTATCATAAAATTTTAAAAAGTATTACTCAATTATAGATAATATTATTCCACTATAGACAAATAAAATTCCGTTATAAATTTTACAGTGTTATTTAATTATGAGCCAGTATTATTTATCTATAACATATTAATATATGTTCATAATAAAATAATGTTGTTCATAATAAAATAATATATTTCATGGTTTGATAGTTAAACTCAAAAAAAAAGTTACATTGTAGCATTTCTCATTCGATGAACAATATCATTTTTTTCATTCATCACATTTCCCAAGCTTCTTTCTCTTTCCTCATTTGCAACTTCACTTGCTGATAAAGATGCAATTTATATATATTCTATGTACTTTAATACTTGATTTGAGCATGTTTTATTAACTTAAAATAGATTAATTTGTGTTTTTCTATGTTTTAGGTGAATTTGAGCTTAAAGAGATGAAAAATGAAGAAATAATGGCAAAATCGTAATTAAACAGAAGAAATGAAGAAGCAGTGGCAAAATCATAATTACGTGGACATTTGCAGCAATGCAGTGAAGCCCAGGTGCATTGCCCAAGCGCCTGGATGGGCTCGAATCTGACTGTTTTGTGCTCGTTTTTGTGATTTTTAGCCCTAGATTGTAGTATAAATATGTTTTATCATTGTTGTAAAAGGAATAGTCGTTTTTAGAGCATAAACAACTTCAAGAGAGAGATTTATAACAATTATGAGTAGCTAAATCTTTCCCTTGGGTAAGAGTATCGTTCATTGCTAAAGTATAATGTGTGAGACTTGGTTTATAAGTTTTAATTCAATATTAATTATTCAATTTTTGTTCTTCTATTTTATTTGTTTATTATTCAATTCTCTTTTGATTATAATGTGGATCCGTTATAATTATTTGTGAATTGGGTATTTGCTAATTAGGAATTCAATCGTATTGAATGTTCTATGTTTAGTAGCACTTTGATTTTAATAATTGCATGCTAAGTTTTTGTTAATTTCTTAGGAGAATGCATAATAGATTAAAGTTTTACAACGTTTGTATAACTTGTTTATTGTTGGTTGATATTGTTTTTAATGCTGTTCTGATTTGATTTAGATCACGTTGGTTTAGTTATTTCAGAATTATGATTAATTTATGACCATATCTGAATTAATTAGTTGTGAGAATTATAATAAAATTGGTCGTGCTATTTTATTCAATTCAACATTGAATGATTATTTTTGAATATATTTTTGTCTGTGATCACCTGTTCTTTAGTAATTGAAGATACTCTGACCCAAAGTTTTTTCTAATTGTTATTTTCATTATTTATTAAATTGTTTTCTTTAATATTTAAATTTGCCAACATAAAATTCTCTTTTTGTCTTTTTAATTTTACTTTAATTGGAATAGAAATAGTTTGATCATCAGTCTCTGTAAAATCGATCTGAATTGCTGCTACTACAGTAGTGTTTAAATTCAGTAATTAATTTTGGTGTTTACGACACATACAACTTACATTTTTTCTCCATTGTTTTTTTTTTTTAAATGAAATTGTACGTTTCTCCATCTCTAATATCAATATCACAAAAAATATCAATTCAGCTCACCACCCCAGCAAAGAGAAACATATATATTTATTCTTCAAGCCCAAAGAAAAAAATATATTAAAAAAAAAATCAGCCACTCAAAATTGAAAAACCAAATTAATAATGGAAAGCCTACAATCCTTAGATATGAAACTAAAGCTTAAAAGATGATAATTTATTTTTGCAAAAAGTGTAAAAAAAAATCCAGGATTTTGCAGAGATTGGAAGAAGAAGATGATTATTTTAAAGATTAAAGAAGGAGAAAAGACAAAGACAAATTTATCCTAGTCCTGTCAACTTTAACAAAATTCTCTATCAATAGAGTTGATATTTATTTTCAATTTGAAATACTCATTTGTAATATTAGCAAATTTCATAGAAAATATGTATAATTTACCTTCTTCTTTTTTAAAAAAAAATCAGTGTCAATAAAAAACTAATATTAGATAGGTTGGTATTAATTTCAATTTGATCTTTAGATTTTAAAAATTACGTCTAATATCTCTGTAGAAAGTACAGAGGTTATTATTATCTCTGTAGAAAGTACAGAGCATATTATTTTAGTGTGAATTAGAGAAAAAAGATAATAT
>QANX01003045.1:56824-115356 GCA_003254975.1 Ochetophila trinervis | reverse complement strand
TTATGTATAAGAGTTTTGTAATTAGAATTGTTATTTTAATTAGTATTAATGTGTAATTAGTAATATTATTTTAATTAGAATTGTTTACGATTTATATAAAAGCAGCTGCAAAAAACAAAACAAAAACAAAAAACGTCGGGCCTGTGTGGGAACCGTCATGTATATATCATGTATAAACGACGGTTCTTGGTAAGAACCGTCGTCTATATAGTTGCCCCATGGCTTCCACGTGGCTTTGGCGTGGTTTGGTCCGTCATCTTAAAGTTTTAGACGTCGGTTTTGAACCGTCGTCTATGTTTCTGACTATTGACGATGCCTAATTAGACGACGATTTAGGAACCGTCGTCTATTCTCTTCAACATATGCCACGTGTATTTTTGTCTTTTATCAATGACGGTTGTTGAAGTAACCGTCGTCTTTGATTAACTTTAGACGACGGTTACAGTTAAAACCGTCGTTGATGTTTTTTAACCGTCGTCTTATTTTATCAACGATGGCTCTCTTTTTCAACCGACGTCTATATAAAAGTATGACCGTCGTCAATAGCTATTTTCTGTAGTAGTGTACAGATGCCTAGATAGGTTCCTATCTTCTTCTCTTTCAGCATTCTATTATGTGGCCAAGAATGGCAGGCACAATTACAGACGCCTATCTTGGCGAGGCCAATTTTTATTATTTTCCGTTTTGCTATTTAGTTGTGTTTTTATGATTTCTTTTGGAACTTTTCCATTAGAATATTTAAAGTTTCCTTTGTATATTTGGATAGCAACTTTTGTAAATTTCAAAGAATTTTCTTTCTTACCTTTTCAAATCTCAGTATTCATGCGCAAATCAACAAGTTTTGAATTTAATGTTCATATTTGATTGTTTTTCGTCTTTATTATTAGCTTCTACGATATCAATTTTCTCTTTTGTTACAACCTTCACAATATAACTTAGATTTGGAGTTAGAAACTTGTAAACAAACTTAAATGTATAAATATTATGCAAATAATATTTTATGACAAACAAAAGCTAAGCCCCATGTTTCTAACCTTCAAATCTGACCACCTTGTTAATTTTTTTTTTTTTAATCTTGATTTCTGATTTTGCCATCTTTACATAAATTCTTACATGTTCTAGTAGATTTGCAGGTAATTAATTAGAACCATCTTATATCAAAGTATTCATAGTAATGGGAAAAAAACCTTCCCAGAGTCCTGGAATAGGTTGGTCTATAACTTATAAAAGAGAGTAAGAACACATGATCTATGAACTATTTGAGCCAGCGATTATTGTCACTACAAAAAAAATTGATTATTTTTTATGGAAATATTTGTGAAGGAAATGTACCCGTCACAGAATACAGTTTTCTATGTCAGAAATTTCAAATTCCGTCATAAGTGTGGATTCATTTTTCACTATTTGTGACAAATATTTTGCCGTCACGAATTCAGCTGCGCGGGAACAAAATTTAGAATTTTGTTTGCATTTAGTGACGTAAAATGACAAATGTCGTCACTAATTGCCTTCCCAAAATATTAAGAAAATTAGTTTCATTTCTGTGACGGTTACAACCCTGTCACAGTTGCTCTAAACATTTAACCGGCACTGTTGGTAACCGGCATTGTTGCTTCCTTAAGGTGAAGAGGGGAGTACTTTATCTGTTTTTACTGTGCGTAGCCTTACTTCTTTGACATTGCATAAATTAATTTTGACTTTGCATTTGCTTTGACCAGGAAACGATGTCACACGGATGCAAACCTTGGCTACTATTTTCGATCTGTTTGTGATCAAATTAAAACCCTTGTGTTCGGCCATTACCAGTTCTAGAGAAAGCTCAAGTGACGGCTTGGAGGGGAAACGGATGTGAGGCAGGCGGCAGCTCTCAGAACTCTGTTAGATTCCAGCTCCATCGTACATTCTGCGGAGGATCACCGATCATTTCCCATCCGTCGGCCTGAATCGTTCGCCGTCCGCCGCTCTCTTCCACTGGTGAGGCCTATGGTTGTTTGTTTTTTGCTAGTGATTTGTGCTGCATTTAGTTTGGGGGGAGCTAAACCCTCCCTGCATCTCATTTTGTTTGTTAGTGATACCCACCATGAGAGAGCATTTTGTGTTGCAAAAACCAATTTTCTAATGTTAGACTACCCCCCCATGAGAATTTCTTTTCGAGCTGCTAAAATGTCAAAAAAAAAAAGTGGATTTTAGAGCACCACTTAGACCAACAATAGCAAGGATTTGAGATAGATAGGCAGTGAGAGAGACATCACGGAGGATGGAAGTTGGTGGGGCAGAAGTGCATAGCCTGAAAAGGAGATTTAATTGTGGAAAGGAAGGAATTGTTGACTTGGTGTAGGGGATTAATGAGGCTGTTAATTCATAGGTTTTTACAACAGGAGATGAAGATGAAGATGAAGATGGTGATGGTGATGGTGATGGAGATGGTATTGGTGGTGGTGGTAGGGATTGCTGGTCATCCATGGAAGCTAAAAATGAGGATGTTAAGGAAGAGAAAATTTGGGTTGGAGAGAGTGAGAGATGTTGAGGTGTATGGTCTTGATCAAGGTTTCCATGTTGGTTGTGGGATAAGAAGATTTTGAGAATTAAAAAGTTTAGGGTTTCCCTTAATTGTTTGTATTAAGATGTATATTATAAAATTCGTGTTTAAAACACTACAAAAAAAACGGGGGTTTTGTGGCGAAAGCAAATTCGTCACAAGGCGTAGTATATGTGATGGAATCGTCGCTAAAACCACTTTATGTGACGGATTAGTATCCGTCACACTTCCATCGCAATAGCTAGGACACAAAAGGGTTTCCGTGACGGAATACTGTTCCTCGTAACAAAAAACTGCCTTTATGTGACGGCATTACTTGGTCACAAATATTAATGGAAATTTTGACATTCCAGTGAGTCACCGCCGGCAGGGTTTCAGTGATGAAATTTGGTCCGTCACAGTATAATATCTGTGACAGTCTTGTGACGATAGATGGTCACAGTAAACGTACTATGACGATCTATATATCGTCACAATAGGCATTTTTTTTCTTTTTTTTTTCCAGCTACATTTTTTCAATTATTTTTTACTTCAATTATTTTTTATTCACCCATTTAAATGTTAATATGGTCTCTTCCATTCAAACACAAAACATTGAATATGATCAGTAAGTAGTACAATTCAAATAGAATAAGTAGTCAAACAACATTGTAAAATTCATTTAACATTAAAACATTTGATATAAAGTGTTCAAAAATTATTCACTAAGCACTTGTCATGTTACATGCTTCATTGAAAAAAGTTTCCAATACATCACACTACCATGTTCCCTCAAAAAATAACCATCTACATACCAAAACAGCATATGTTGAAATTGTGTTCAAATTTCACAACATGCTTCTCGTGAAAGGCTATTAACTTCTTGTGATTGGCTTCGGCTTACAAGGAGGCTCATAAAATGATCTAGCTGCCTAAGTTTTGTAAGATAAGTTATCCCTTCTGAGATATCCATCCTAGAAAATCATCACAAAAAATGGGTAAGAATATGTATTTTCAGAAGAAAAAGATGCATGTCCAAATATATGAGAACTTCTTTCTCCTCTACTCCCAAACATGGCAAACACCACCGTACAAGAGCATATTAAAGTTAAGAATAACATATATATAAAAAATGAGAGAGAGAGAGAGAGAGAGTTAAAAGAAACTAACCCAGTTGTAATCCAACAAGTAATGGAATCCACAATGTACCCTGTCAGGGCAATCCATACTTGCAAAGATGCCTGCAACATCAGTGTGCTCCCTGCATTCTAAAACTTCACTAGATTCAGTATGGTCCCTACAATAGGTGCCAATGGCTACACATCATGCTACAAGCTAACTCTAAGATGATTACAAGGGAAGAAGAGAAAGGGAGAAAAATAAAATAAAAAAGTAAAGAATAACAAGCAATTAAAAAGAATACGTGAAAACAAAATGAATTAAAGGATCATATAAGGTGACGAAACATTCTTTTTAATAACAAGCAATTAAAAAGACACAAAGAAACATATTTCCTAAGCACATCTTTTTCCTCTCCAGTATTAACTTTCTATTCACTCCCTTTTTTATTTCTTTCAACTGTGAAATTAAATTAAGTTACTAACTAATAATAAAAGTCATCACTCTGAAGCAAGTTACACACTTGCACATATATACACAAGAAGTGGCAGTAAATTACAATATAGCAAGTAGAATTTTTATTCCCATATCTGAGACTAGTAATTTTTAATGCACACTGATCCTGAATATAAACTTGCCAAAATCCTACAAAGATAATTGTAATTCAACACGTCATTAAAATCAACCCTGGCAACATTTTTCTATGTGCTTCCAATTTGTTTCATCAATCATTTTAACTATAATATATAGAATTGCTCTTCTAATCGAGATAAAATGTAATAATATTCTATTTCTACCATCATATATTAAAGGACAGAAAATCATAGCATTACCAATATCTACAACCAATGAAGTGAAATGAAGCTTAAGGAAATAAACAATACCTTGATTTCAAGTCTGAGAAGCTGTTAACATGTTACAAAACTAAACATTTTTAATCAGTGACACATAAAAAAAAAAAAAAAAAAAAAAAANAAAACCCAAATCTTTATAAAGGTAGCAAGATCAACTGGTTCTAATACTTCTCACCAATCTTTGATAGCCACTTTCAGTTAAGTCCAAATAAAGATAGTAAAATATATAAACAAAACTTAAAAAGAAATATTTCAACCTAAATTCAAATATACTATATTACAACCATCACACCTACAACAATCACACTTTCTCAAAAATTCAACAATTCCCAATTACCCAATTTTAATATGCAAATTATATGTCAAAAATGAAGCTTGAGAAGTGTAAGAAACAACAATCAACTTGCCTTGCCCAATCGCCGCCGGTGATGGCCGAAATATGACCAGAAGCTCCTGGCTGAACCTCACCTCTTCGTACCGCTCAATTGAAAGGGATTTGAGCAAAAATATTGGTGGATTTGAACTCAGGAGGTCCAAAATAGGGGGAAAGAACCAAGCTCGCAGTCGGAATCCACCGAAAATACGGTGACCAGAGGAGGCACGGGTTTGCCGGATTTTTCACGAATTCCGGCCATCCACAAGGTTTCACGGCCAGATCCTGGTATAGGGTGATAGAGGAGGACATGGGAAACCTTTTTCAGGCGATGGGTTGGCCAATTTCTCATCGAACTCCGGCGATAGCAAATAAGAGGCTCACCGGATTTCTTGAATTTTTTGGCTATCTGGGTGTCTCCACGGGCAGCCACCGGTACCATCAGTAAGAGGAGGCTGCCGGCTCCAAGTTCCATGTTGTGGCCGGTCTGTTCTGGTCAGAAACGGAGCCGTTTGCCGGCGAAGGAAGGGAGGCGCGGGGTTGGCGAGAGTGACGTGGGGGAGAGGGGTTTCGTCCTCCAAAATCCAGACCCTTCTGGAAATTTAAAATGAAGGAGACAAGGGCAATTTTGTAATTTTAGGGGATTTTCTAAAAAATTACTAAAATGCCCAAACACTATTTTGACCATAACTTTACAGTTTTAGCTCCGAATTGAGCGTACTACCAGTCTACAAACTCGTATCGACGAGCTCTACGCATTGGTACCAAAGTCAAAACAACCCTAAAACCACATAAAAAAATTGACCCCGGGCCCACTTACGGTCAACCCAATCAAACTTGGTCCAATTTGAAAATTTTTTAATATTTTTCTTGGACGAGGTGTTACATGATATCAACCAGATCTAAGATATATAAAAAACGAACAGCATTTTGTGGACAAATACAAATCATATAAACTCACCACTTTCGCAGATGGCAGTTGAACTCTGAGAACAAAAGGAAAGTGTGCTACCAACAAACAAATTCACACTCTGGGGGGGGGTTGGAGGGTGGTGTGGAATGACTATCCAACCTTTCTCCCATT
This sequence comes from Ochetophila trinervis, assembly GCA_003254975.1. Taxonomy (NCBI): domain Eukaryota; kingdom Viridiplantae; phylum Streptophyta; class Magnoliopsida; order Rosales; family Rhamnaceae; genus Ochetophila; species Ochetophila trinervis. The sequence goes on along the minus strand of QANX01003045.1, from coordinate 109,408 downwards.
ACCACAGCTTTATGAGCATATCATCAGATGATGAGATTACATATGAGAATGTAGAAAATCAAATGTTTTGAGCTATCTAGAGGGAAAAAGGCTAAAATCTAAGCTTCCCAGTGGATTTTAAAGGTCTGAATCTTTTGGAGATTCAATAGATTGAAGTTGGGTGGGTAGAAATTTAAGAAGCAAATTTTATCTCTTCTATCCCTCTCACTTTCAGCTTCCACAAGCAAAACAGAGATTTGCTGGCCCCTGCACATATGAGTAGACGAAATTGATCTTAATTTTTTATAAGTGTTAAATATATTTAAAATAAAAAAAATTTAAGAAATAAAATTAGCAATTGTGACACAAATATTTAAAATTCCGCCACAGTTATGTAATTGTATGGGAGGAAAATTTTCCTCCAAAATTTTCTAGTCAAAATCTAAACCTTTATTTGAATTTTAAGTGTAATTGTGACAGAATGACCGTAACAGTTAACAAAATTTCCAAATGTGATGGATATAACACTGTCACAGAATCATTGTAAATTTTATATATTTTTTTTCATGGAATCTGTGACAATATTTGTAGTTTCCGTCACAGATGAACTCAAAAAATTTAAATGTTTTTTCCCGGGCAAGGATTTAGCCCCACTATTCAGTTGAATTTGTGACAAGCAAAAATGAGTGACATTTACCCTAAAATAAATTAAAAATTGTGAAGGCCGTTGTAAGTCCGACACTATAAACACCTTTATGTGACGGGTTAGTTACCATCACAAGGATTTCCGTAACAAAACCCACTTTTTTTTTTTTGTAGTGAAACTTAAGGCAATAAAATTTTAGTATCAACTTTTAAATTTAGCTTAGCTTGGAAGTGAAAAACCAACTTGCTACGTACATTTATATAAGATTGAAGTAAATATATAAGGTTAAAAAAAAATTTTTTAAGAAATGTTTTAAAATTTTGTATGATAATAAATATTGGTTTCCATTTGTAAACCATTTGAAAAAATTTTATTGTCCTTCAATTTTATTTTATTTTATTTTTTTGTCATAGTTAATGATTAATTGCATGGCATATATGTCTCTCCCACTAATACTCACATTTCAATTGCTATAATTTATTTACTTTTTCTTTCATTTTTTAATTTACCTATCCTTTGATCCATTGTGAAATCTTCATAGAAAGTGACATGAAAAACAAGAAGAAACGATGACAACGAAAGAGTGACATAACAGCATGAAAAATGTTTTATAGGATGTCTTTAGAGAAATATATCTAGTGTAAGAAATAAGCCAAAATAACATAGCTATAGAAATTTTGCACCTATTAGTTTGGCAACATGAATTTAAGGAATTATAATGACTTGGGAGCCACATGGATTTGATTCCTGGCTATAGTCATCAAAGAATTAAAGTGTAAATTGTTTGATACATTCCTTCTATCGTTGAAGCTATTTTATTTAAGCATTAAGTTTTCTATTTCATTGCAATACTTTTTATTAACTGTAATCTTACATTTATTGTTTTCATATACATAAGTGCATGCATATGTCAAGTGTTTTTATTGGCAAGTGAATATTTTATAATCTTAAAAATACACACGTGAAAATGCAATATAATCCTTGAAGTAGTGAAAAAATCTTAGAAAATGGTGTTATTCTAATTCTCTGCTAGTAAAAATGCAATCTTAATTATTTTAATCATTAATTTACATAAATGATACGTATATATATATATATATGTATTTGTTCATTTATTTGCTTCCTCTGCCACAAGTTATATTTGGTTAAAAATATAAAAATTGAAAAAGGAATAGAAGAGGAAGTTATATTTCTTGGTGACAATGATTAATCCATGCAAACACCCTGTTTTCCTCTTAAAAGTGTAGCATTTTGCCAACTTTTCCCCATGTGATTTCTTTTCCCCTGATAGAATTTTCTAACATTATGCATAATCAAAAGAAAGGTAATGCATGAAGGCATAAGCCCAAGGCAATAATTGGTTTTCTCCTATACATATTTAAATTTGTGTTTAAATCTTGTGTTTGTCAAAGTAAAAGAAGAAACTTTACATGAAGTAGAATTTGGCACAATTTAAGTTTAGAACAATGCACCATCAAATACTCATATACTCATATGGCTTCTGGCGTCACCGCCGACTAGTGCTGAGGAATGGAAAAGCCGAGCCAAAGCCACCGATTTCCTCTGGTTTGATGTATCGGGTGCCTTCGCGAAGCTTCGGTTGTGAAGAGCCCTCTACACCCGAGATTGCAAATAGTGAAAAATGAACTCAAACGCACCATTTAGTATATTTCTCAATTTTGACAAACTGTTTCAATTTTGATAGCAATTTTTCATGAGGCGTTAAAACACATTTTCGGGCTCTTTAATGAACCAGATATCTAGTTCCATAGCCCCCTGTATATATATATATATATATATAGATATAATAGATAGATTAAACAATCAAAAACCATATGCAATTAAATGCATACATTTATAATTCCAAAAAGTGATAAAAATAAATTACAGAAACACATATTTGGAGATTTAAAGGAACATAAGTTATCAGTACAGTAAAACACAGTTTGTTTAAACATTATAAAAACTAAAATTGGAAAATTGTCTAAAGATTGTAAATCAGTAGAGTGTATTTCTACTATGCAACAACAACATAACAACTTAAATAAGGAACAACACAATAAGAAAGAGATTGAAGAAAAATCAATTTTGAGTGGATGCAATAATTGAATTCTCTGGCCTGAAGACAATGGAATCCCTCCTATGCTATAGCCATTACTTTTCACGAATAGCAGCACTCCAAATTCCCAAAAACAACTAACAATTCTGTGAAAAACTCTCTCTATTTGATGCAATTGTATGTAAGAATAATACACTATTTATTTTCTTGTTGTTTTTGTCTCCAAAACGTAGAATTCAGCGTGTTTAAATAGCCAAAGCTTGCACCCTTTTGTGGAAACATATACCACTCCACACAATGATACCATAAAACATCGCATTGTTTCCAATTGAGACAACTTTCCATTTAAAGTTGTAACATTTTACTGAAACTCTACTACATATAATAAGTATATTTATCCTGAAACAATGATAAATAAATATATTTATCTAAAAAAATGATAGTGTCTAACTGTAAGGAGTCAAAAATTAAAATTTTGTAAGTTAGTCTCCCTAGGTTCAAGAACACAACGAAAGCCAAAAAGAGCTTAATATCTCCGAGTAAATGACACTCATTCCTCAAATACTGATCTAGACTTGTGATCACTAGAGATCTCACCTTCTAAGAACCCCATTTGTACATCAAAGCCTCCTTAAGAGCTAGTAACTCAGTATCCAAAAGGTGATAGCAAGTGAGAAAATTGCTTAATATAGCAGCCATTTCGCACGATTGCGCCACAGCCAACAACACCATTTGTATTAGAGATAGCCCCATCAACATTGCAGTTATATTGACCAGCCATAGGAGGAGTCCATTAATTGAACCTCCTTGACTGCATGAGGCAATTATTAGTTCAAAAATTATCCAATTTTAGAAACGAAGAGATTTTTAATTATTTAATTAGTGGCAATCTGTGCACTACCAAAAAAAAGGACTTTCTGTGACGGAAGCAAATTTTTCTCAAGGCATAGTATATGTGACGGAATCATCACTAAAACCACTTTATGTGACGGAAACTAATCCGTCACACGCCTGTCCAAACACAAAAGATTTTAAGTGACCACTTACAGTTCCCTCATGACAAAAAATTGACTTTCTGTGAGGGCTTCACTTGGTCACTAATATTAATGAAAGTTCTTACATACCGGCGAGTCACTGCCGACAAGGATTCAGAGACGACATATGACCCGTCACAGATTAACCATCAGTGACGGTTTTGTGAAAGCATGTCGTCACGGTAAGTTAAGTGTGACCGAAATTAATTCATTGCAAACTAAACTTTAATAAGACATATACCCGTCACAATATAACATATGTGATGGTATTGTGACGGCTGGCCGTCACAATAAACATGCTGTGACAATTTATATACCATCACTTGTGAAACCAGTGATGTAAGGCATTGATTTCATGTCCAGTATGAACCGTCACAATATAGCATATGTGACGGTCTTGTGATGTTAGGCCACCACATTAAATATATTGTGACGTAAATGTTGTTGTCACAAAAACGTGTTATATGACTATCTAGCTATATTTTTTCAATTATTTTTTATTTCAGTAATTTTTTTCTCACCCATTTTAATGTTAATATGGTGTCTCTTCCATACAAACATAGCCCATTGAATATGATCAGTAAATAATACAATTCAAATAGTATAAATAGTCAAACAACACTTTGAAATTCATTTAACATTAAGACATTGCATATAAAAAATTCTTCATTTAAGCACATGTCCTATTACATGCATTATTAAAAAATTTTCCAATACAATTAGATGTGTCAAATTATTGCTTGTCCTACTTTTCATTTATACAAGAATAACTGTCTCATGAATTAAATGTCAAGATCAAATTCAAAAAAAAGTATAACTAACTTAAGAACAAATCTAAATCCATTCATCTAAGAGGCATACTTTTTTGGAGTTCTAGACTGCAGCCTATTAGCAGAGGCTTTTGAGCCAACAGCATTACAAGTTCCAAAGAAACAATTTAAGAAATGTACCAGCTCAAGATCTTGATCCTCTGTGTCTCTCAAAACATCCTGCACAAAAAGATTTCAATATAACAAACTTTAACCAAAGCAAACAAATAAATGTGTGTTCACATGTGCCTTATAAGCATCCACATGCACCAAATATCTTTTGACACAAGTACAACATATATATAGGCTCCATTCTTTTGACAGATGACAACAACAAATGCAAATTTCCATTGTATATATATAACAAAGGCATTAAATGTTTTGACATTGCCTTAACCCTGTTATGGTACAAATTAACAAAAATCATGTGGTGAATATGAAAATGTGCAGGGATGTTGATATGATATGCCCTCAAAATACCTCATTGTCATTTCCATGCCCAAGTTGTCCATACTGTGGAAGACCTGCAGTCCTAAAAACCAAAAACAATTTGGAAATAAGAGGAAAAATTAGTAAATTAAGTTACAGAAAGGAATACAAAAGTAACTGTGCCACAGATTAAGAAAAACCATTATCTCCACAAACCATAGAGTATAGAAGATCCTTCAACAGAAGATACAAGTTAATTAGCAAATACATAAACTGGTAATTAGCAATTCATAACAACTGGCCTCATCCAGTGCACAATGCTAGAAAAAATGCATATAATTCTTGAAAAAGATAAAGACATTCAGTTAGTTTGTCATTTCCATTTGATTTATGCTTTATAAACAACAAAATAAAGCATATCCTTCTTGGCAAACATAACCACAATAACAACAACTTCAAAGAGCTTCTCAAGTGCTCACATCACAAAATTATATATAGTCCAAAATCAAAACCGCAAGTTGAATTACATTTTCAGCTCCTAAAACCTCAACAACCGCCAATTTCAACCAAAAAAATAACTGCAACTAGTGACAAAATTAGATTCAAGAAGGTAAAATGAAGAATAAAAGAATTATTCACTCATTTCCAAATAAAGTTAAAATATGTAGAATGCATACAATTCTCATTTGAAGATATCCATTTTTATCATTCTTTTCTAACCAAGTGATAGAAATTAAAATGCTTCATTTTCTTTCAAATTTTACTTAACAGTTTTCAAGTTCCATTCCTAAAGTCTTACTATGTAGACCTTCTTTATACGTTCATGAAGTGGTGCATTCAAATTCATTAAGCAACGCTTAAAACTATCCACTAAATTGCTTCATATATAGTCCACAAGATATAAAATTCCTCGTAATATAAGGTTCTTAAACAAGACACAAGTAATATGTGACTGGGCAGGAATAAGCACAAATTCAATTAAGATTCTAACAGAAACAACCGAAGGAAAGAGTTAGAGTAGGCCTGTCATACTGAGTTTTAGAATTCAATTACTAAAAGACAAGCAGTTATTTCAAAACTTAGACTCTAAGAAGTAGATATAGGATATGAAAGAGCATTTGTGCTAGAGCAGTTAAAAGATATATTTTGGAACAATAGTAGCTTAACTTATAGTAACATGTGTGAAAAATATTATTTATCTTGGAATTTAGTGTTAAAGCCAAAAGCTATAAGCCAACTGAAAAATATGGCATATATATAAATAAATGGACTTATATCACCCACTAATAAGGATTCATTAATTTTTTTTCACTGTATGGTAGTTAAAAATAATTATTTTTAATCACATGCACTAAGGGCTAGAAAATCTTTTGTTAGCACTTAATACTACGAGTCCACTTACTTAATAGCAGTCCCAACCTTCTGCACTTCAGACCTGAAAAATCTGAAAAAGAGGAAAAGCTTGTCAATGTAAGTAAGCATCCAATTAAAAACCTAATTTGGAAGAAACCAGTACATAAAGATTGTTGAATATGCTTAAAGAACAAAAGGTCAAAACCCGAGCATTGTTTCTTGCCTATCACCGAAGAGATTTTATTTTAATAAAAATATCTGTAATAATACTTATAACTACAGTATTCTGATGTTAAATTGAAAAGTACACTAAGAGTTTTCATGTGATGGCTACTATGTTAAATTGTAGGTTTTAGATTTGTGTAATAGATCATAAGTACAAGACATTCGATGAATTATTCTTATGTCCAGATTATAGTGAAAATCAATACAAAAAAAAAAAGGAAATAAAAAAAGAAATGAAAGTTTTATGCAAACCTGAAATATGGCAAAGGAATGAGAAACGTTTCTCCATAATCATAGGTCCATAAACATCTGCACCAATCATAATTCTCCATAATCTTGAACTTAATCAAAGATCTCCTTATATATGTTAAAAAACGATGTAAAAAATTACACCAGATTAAGGAGCACCAGATCCATTGATAAAAAAAACATGCAATTAAAACCCACATTTAATTCCTCAAAACTGAAACTGAAACTTAGTTTGCTATGCACCATGTCCAGCTAGTGGATAACATGAGCACATAATTCACAAAAAAAAATAAAAAAATTATATATATATAATGAAGCATTATACCATCAAAACAACTTCAATAATATATAATTTTGTCTAATTCAATGTTTTGCCATTATTGCTAGTCACAAACTAAAGCAGAAAGTACAAAACCTAAAATAAAAATTGGGCAACACCTACAAACTTAAAATTAGAGGGCAATATATGCAGCAATGAAAATCTCTTGAAATGGATAACACGAAGATGGTCTTACCTTAACTGAAAAATGCCAGAAATGGCCAGAAAATCGGCCTGAAATTTTTGAACAAGCAACTTGATTTCTTTACAGCTCACTAAAGGAGGTGAAACATAAGCAAAAGGAGACCAGATTCATGTTCAGGGGGTCCAAATTAGGAGGAAAAGTCAACCACAATGCCTGAAGGTAGTCAAAAACTGGAGATCAGAGAAAATAGCTCTGGAGCTTTCCTTCAAGTTTTCCCACAATTCAAAGGCTTTTCTAGTGATTTCTCTGCATGAATGGGTAGAAGGGAAATGGGCTTTCAATTTTTGGGGATAGGCCGCCTCGACGTCGCTGGAAACCTCGGTGATTTACGGTGTGAAGTCGATGTGCGTGGGTTTGGGGAGACAGAGAGAGAAGAAGGTTTGAGGTGTATTGGAAGTTTTCTAAGTGTCTTATACTTGGAAACAATTTTAAAATCCTGTGGAAATTTTGAAATTTCAATTGAATTACCTGTGACAGCAAGCTTACAATTCCATCACAGTTATACTAAATGTATGGGCCGGATATTTCCCTTTTAAATTTTCCAATAAAAAATATACAGCTCTATCTGAATTTTAGATTTAATTGTGACAACATGATTGTCACAATTAACAATATATTCAAATGTGACAAATATGACACCGTCACAGAATTATTCGAATTTCATATTAAATCTATACATGAAATTTGTGGCAATATTTGTGGTTCCATCACGGATGAACTCAAATAATTCAAATTTTTTTTGGCTCCAAAAAATTTATAACAATTAGTGACAGTCTATTGTGACGAGATAAAATTTATCACATTTAATGTATCAATTGTGACGATCCAGATATGTCCGTCACTATATGTTCTATTTATGTGACAGTTAAGTGACCGTTACAATGATTTCCATCACAAAAAAAAAACTTTTTTTTGGTGATTGGTGATAAATTTTTAATAAAAATCCGTATTTTATAATTGTGCATATATGTATTATAAAATTTTCCCATAAATAGTCAGTTCCTTATTAAATAGACATGAGAATATTAATACTATGCACTTATCAAATCAGCCTTTTGAATTTAATTTATATAAAAAACATCCAGTCCATTTAAACAAAATATTAAAAATAATATAAATCTGTGACACGAGATCTTAGTTTAAATCAAATCAACATGATAACAAACTAGTTCTATATATATTTATGTAAAAATTGAAGAACAATTTACTAAATTCTATACCATTAGCTCAACAGTTAACCAATTTTTAGTATGACTTGTTAATGTATTGTCACATACTGTAGTAAATAACAACACTAACGAAATTTAAGATCTATATGGTCCATTCATAAATCAATATTTCACTTAAATCTTTTAGGGATATAAGAGTTTATTAAAACATGGTTTGACCCATATTAATTAAGTTATATAACATTTAATTACAATTCATTGGTACAAGAGAATACCTCACCACTAAAAAAAGGGGTCAATAATGTCGGTTAAAAACTAACATTTTAAGTGTTTAATATACGACGAACCAAAACCGTCGTGGAAAGAGGCATCGTATATAGTCACCAATGAATATGACGGTTAAAAAATGACATTTTTTACACGACCATATCGTTGTTTTTAATACTTTTGAAGCGATCAAAATGCCATGGGACGAAACTATAAACGACGGGTCATTACTAGGAACCGACGTATATAGAGTCTCACATGGCACGGGTCCTTACCAGGAACTGACGTTTAAAGGAATGTATAAACATTTGTTCAGACCCTAAGCCCGTCGTGCATAAGTTTTTTTTTTAACTTGATTTTCAGTATATGCGTCGGTTTGATTTAAGCCCACAGTATTTAATAGTCCTTATAATTTCCTATTGGCTTTTATATATTAAATATTTTTTCAATTGCAAAAAATAATCACTAATAAAAAAAAAAAAGCTATACAAGTAATAAATTTGTTACATTAAATTATAAGAAATTGTAAACAATTCTAATTAAAATAACATTACTAACTAAACAACAATACTAATTAAAATAACAATTCTAATTATAAAACTCTTATACATTACTAACTAAACCAAAAAATAGTATCATACATTTAGTTAACTAGTGGTACACATGTAAAATTTTTGAAGGATTAAAAATTTCTTCAAAAAAAATGCAGCCCATTCCTCTCTAAATTCATCCACAAAGTCTTATACCAAACATAATTTTGAAACTGTATATAAAAATTAAACAAATAATTAATTCATTAGTAAACATATATTTTAAACATAATATTATATATAAATTTAAAATGATACTAAAGTTATACTTATAGTAGAATGCAACTGAGATTGTGGTGCTAATGAATTCATGTTTATTATTTCTGTCATCATCATGCATACATAATGTGTTGGTTGCAATGGTACCTACAAAATATTAAGTTAAAATATTAATACACACAATTTCTAATACTCTAACATTAATGAAATAAACAATTAATATACTTTACCTTTCCGCCTCACCAAGCCAATGTTTTATTCTTCGACCTTTGCACTTTCGGCTCATTCGATAATGTCCAAGCTCTTATATATATCATTTTATAAATTAAGAAAATAGTTAAAAACAAATTTAATCACTAAAATTGACTTGCTTATTTTATAAATTAACTTACTTTAGTAATAATTGCTTGAACTCATCTCGAGCTTTGTGTTGGCGGAATAAAAAAAAAAAGAAAACTAAGCATACCCCTCGTATGGATCCACGACACCAAGTGTCCAATGAGCACGAGTATAAAATAGAACATTAAAAATGTACAATATACTATGTATATATTTATAAAAGTAATAATAATGCATATAATTCAATCATACCGACAATGAAATGGAATAAATCATATCCTCTTGAAGTCCTGTTCAGCTTTCCACCATCAAGCCAATTTATCCGCTTGGGATGCCAACATATCATATTCAACACTCTAAACCACACGTGGATCAATAAAACCAAACAATATAATCTTTGCAATGCGGATCATATCTTTATATAGTTTCCTGCAATAAAAAATCATAACAAGTATAATTAAAGTAGATTTTAAAAATCAAATAAATTTTAACTTCAAATATTAATTATCATTACTTCATATATAGTAAAACGCAATCAACACCCAAGTCTTGCATTTGACAAAATATGCTGATATCGTCTTTTGTCATCACTGCAGGATGAGAATTGCTGATCATTTTCCTCTCTAAGTTGAATTGAACATGCGTGACACCTGATTGGTTGAAGAAGGTAGCAGCTTCCATCTTCATCGATCTCAGCTTTGGTGATAGGTTAGCGGTGAAAATATGACATTGACTTTCATTCACCGATGGAGATGCCAATGAGTGATGCTAATGTGACATACTATTCGGGTCTGAATGAGGTGTTGCCTTGCCTTTTAATGCTTGCTTTGATATCTCCACATGGTAAAATATATAAATTTTAGTAAAACACTAAAAAAATAACAATCATGATTAACTTAATTATTAAACAACAATTAAACCATAAATATTTACCTCTTATTCTAGTGGTCATGAACAGAATGACCCCCCAGCTTCTCCTACCAATGTAATGTCAAAAAATAGAAGAGGTAGGGCTGCTTCAAGAATCAATGGCTCCACAACATTGACCCGTACATTTCCATCCCCTAATCGTATCTCATGGCACACTGCTTCTGGATCAGTCGTAGGGTACATCAATCCAGCTACCACTATATTTTCTCTAATGCATATAACATGCTTGCACAATAGACCCTGCAAAACAACAATTAATTAAATATTAGGAACTTAAATTTATATTAATTTTTAGGGATTACTAATTAAATTATTACCTCTACAAATGTCATGCATTAGGGATCTAGATGTATTGGTACTGGATGAGGAGTCTTGAGATGCTACCCCTCATCAAGAATATTTGCAGCCACCCAGATGTTCTTCAGGTACTGATCAGTCATGAAATTTGGATTAGGGTTGGCCACAAAATCATCCTGTGTCATGGCCAACTGTGCAGACAATAAAGTATTACTCTCTAGGAGGTAGCAAATGACCTCAGAGAGTTGTCTGATCCACTCATTGTTGTGGTATAATTAATTCGCAAGTGCACGAATCAACAAGTAATAAAGTGGAGTTCAAAGAAGAATTCCGATATCGATCCCACGACGAATAATGTCTCTAGTAGCAAATTTAAATCAATTGCAAACTAAATTTTAAAAGTAAAAGAGAGTTTTTTTTTTATTGTTGTTTGTCAAGTAACCAGAATTAATTAAAAAGCAAAGCAATATAAGAATAAAAAAAAAGCAGCAAGTGAAGATTCAAAGATTTAAGAGAATAAGGATTATGATTTCACCACTATTACTCATATTTAGCCCTAATGCATTCTAGATTCATAGGTTAACCCCCCTTTAACCACATATGACTAGAAGTTGATTTCTCCATGCATTCTAATCTAGCAAGCACAATGTGTTTAATTACTTCTAATCTAAACACGGAAATTTAAGCCCTAAGACATGCAAACCTAATAAAACATGTTAAAGTTGTCACTAAGGCATGCAATATTTCTATAACCATGTATTTTATTGTCCATCCATACTTATATCCTTAATTTCTAAGCCAATATAAATACTTAATCAATCCACCTTTTCATGGAAGCATTAAGAGCTACAATAAAATATTAACCTTTAGTATGAATCAATTCAAATATGCATTAAACACTAAATACTTGTAATAGGGTTACATCATAATCCTCATAGAAAATTAGCTACACATGTTCTTAGAATTATTCATCAAATAATAAAAAGAAAACATAGAATGAATAACAAAAAGATTAAAAGTGAAAAGATCAAATCTAGGGTTGATGACTGCTGGATTTGGTCTTCAATCTTCTCCTCTTGCTTCTCCAAACTATGATCAAGAACCAAGATGACTCCTCCAAGAATGATAGCCGAATTCCTCCTTGATTCTTGCTTTGTGTATCACTTTTTCTCTATGTAAAATACTCTCAATATTTGAATAAAAACCCTAAGAAAACTTGCTATGCTGCCGTGAGAATGGAGAGGGAAGGAAGGGAATATGCGGCTGGAGAGGGAGAAGAATGGTTGTAGCCGTGAGGGTTATAACTAATGTAGATTGTGTTTTTCACTATTCAAGGTTGTATCTATTTATAGGAGAGGTTTTGGAGAGATTTAACTAGGCCTGGCAACGTGTCGTGTTGAACCGTGTTCGTGTCGTGTCGTGTTCGTGTCGTGTCAAATTTTGTTCACCCGAACCCAACCCGTTAAGTTTTCGTGTTGAACCGTGTTCGTGTCGTGTTTTATTCGTGTTTACTAGACATGTACGTGAGTGTTTTATTTTTTTTATTTAAATTAATATATATTGTCAAATGATAAATCATTATCAATTCATGTCTATTAAACCTAAATACATATTCAAATAATATGTTAAACATTTAAAAAAATATATATTAACATACTAAAATTCAACATAAATAATAATTGTGAATTTAAAATATGTAAAATATTACGAATTAAAGCTATATTAAATATTTATCGTAACTGAAAAACAAAATATGCATTTCAATTATAAATTTAAAAATATTCCAAATATTATAAATCAAACAGAAATTGTACATCTAATATAAGTAATAAAAAATATAGAATATAAAATAAAATATTAATATATAAATAGATATAAAAATTGTAATTTTTCAATGAAATAAAATATGAATTTTATAGTTTTCTAAAACTAAAAAAAAAAGTAATGTAAAAAGTTAACTATAATTAAATTAATATTTTTCTTATCGTGTCTTATCGTGACCCATCGTGTTATCGTGTTCCAACCCGTTTCAACCCGTTTTCTTATCGTGTCTTATCGTGTGACACTGATATCAACCCGACCCGATATCGCGGACCCAAACCCGCAAATTATGTGTCGTTTCGTGTCGTGTTATCGTGTTGTGTAACATTTTGCCAGGTCTAGATTTAACCCTAAGGTATCTCTAAACCCTAGAGAATATAGGAGATATAACATCATATAATCTCAAAACTCCATATTTCCTCTACTGGCCGGCCACCTTAGGGACTTGAATGTATTTTGTGCTTCATGTTCACACTAGAGATAAGGAAACATTCCTTATCTCTCAAGGAATAAAAATCAATCTCTAATTCCTTTTCCTTTTATCCTAAATATTATTCCAATAATTAAATTAAAATAATCTGACATAATCTGACCTCCCATGTGGCATATGATGTGGCAATTTCGGTCACATGGTTGGTAAAATGTGACATGGTAATCCAATCAAAAATGTAGTCCAAGTAAGCATAGAACTTTCCTTTTATATCTTCAATGACCGTCAAGCAGATTCCAAGTAGACTTTGGGTAACCAAATGAACTCCTAATCCACTGATTCTAGTGGAAAAAGTTAGGTCTATATCTTAGCTTTCCAGACATATCTTTTTTGCATAAATTGGACATTAGGAAGGTACTCAAATTCCAGTTTTTCCGAGATGGTGTAAGTCTGCCGCAACTATTAGAAATGTTGATTTTGTAAATCAAACTGGCACTGATTGGCCGAACCAATTGCAATGAACATGAAAATATTAATGTAAATATGGCCTAATTAATTAAGATAAATGAAATATTAAAAAGTTAATATTCACAAGATTATTTATTTACAATCTTTTCCGTAACCATAACAGCTTTTGGTGAAAGGATTTTTCCCTCCTTATATGCATAGCCTAACCTCCATAGAGCATCTCAGAAAAGTGGATCGTTGCTGCCCAATCTCAACTTCTACACAAATAGAAAAAGAATTATATAAAAACAAAGACCAATGACTTTATGAAGGAGATTTACACGTTTACTTCTATCATCAGTTTCTTTCCACCTTGATGCTCCACATTTAGGACAACTTTCTTGCGCTGCATACTCTTTTCGATAAAGAATGCAACTGTTGCGACAACAATGTATCTTCTCATAATCCATGTCCAATAATGTCAGAGTCTTTTTCATGTTGTATATAGAATTTGGCAAAACATTATCACTCAGAATATTTTCTACAACAACTTTAATAATTCAGAAGAAATTTTTCCAACATGGATACATAGAAGTTTATGCATCCTCCAACAACCTCTTAAACTCACTAGGATTATCCATGAACTTGTCACAAGCCCCATTCACCATGTCAATATTATTACCCACCACATCTTCCTCATCCGTATTTATGTGGGTAAAATGACTTTCAGTGTTATTGCTTTTAGTAATTCTACTAACTCTAGAATAATCTCCACGATATATTTCCGACTATTCTCCATATAAAATCCACTTACGATAATTCGTATCAAACCCTTTAAAATATAGATGTCTTCTGACTTCTTCGATAGTGCTAAAAAATAAATTACCGCATTCCATGCAAGGACATCGAATTTAACCATATTTATTTGCACTTTTCTCACTAAATTCTAAAAAAAAATTAAAAGCCTTTCTGAAATTCATTGCTTCTCCTATCCATGATTTGTCTATTTTGTCTATTTGAATATCAATTAATTGGAACTAATTTAAACAATAATTATTTTAAAATAGATTATAATAATATATTACTAATAATTTAAACAACAATTAATAATTAACAAATCAATAATAAATAAATAGAAAACAATAAATAAATAGAGACAACAGTAAATATAAGACAAATCATGACTAGCTAGATAATTTAATACCACATAATTAAATAGACACTAAATATATAACAAATAATATTATTTACATGATTAAAAAATGATTATTTAATATGCAATCAAAAAATTAATATTAATATATTACTATATTCTAAAATTAACTACCACAAAAATATTTAAACAAGAAAAATAATTTAATTAAAACACAACATATATATATATATGATAGCGGAATTTAAATATAAAATAACCTAATAATTAATAATAATATATTAATTCATAAAAAATGTAAAATATTATATTGCAATTAAGTAAATACTTAATGTAATTAATTGTATAAATTACTTACTTTGATAGTGAATTTTTTTAATGAAAATCAACTTGAATTTCAACAAATTGATGACTAAAGTTTTGAATGATGCAATTTGAATATTTTTAATCACCACTAAAAGAACTTGAAAGAAAATTATTAGATAAATGAAGAGAATTTGTTCTTAATTATAAGTTAATTTGATAGGGAAGAAGATGCATATATATAAGCTCAAAAATTTACAACGGCTATATTTTTGCAACCGTTTAAATTTCATTTATAGTTTACAACGGCTATTTTTACAACAGTTTGATCTACAAACCGATGTTGTAGGCTCAGTCTTGGAACGCCACATAGAAAAAACAACATAAACGTCGGTTTGTAGATCAAACTGAAGTGTTAATAGACAACAAAAATGTCGTTATGTAAGGAACCGACGTGTATAAATAAATGTCAATCAAGACACATGTCTGATCTTACATAAGGAACCGTCATTTATAACCTACAACAAAAATGATGGTTTAGTTCGAACCGACGTTTAACTTGCCAATCAAGACACGTGTCATCCACATGTTAGATGACAATATAAAACCGACGCATTTGTTGACATGGTCCGTCGTTTGTACTTTTTTTATGCGAGGGACCGTCTTCTTTCTTGCTCCCAAAGTTAATATCCATTGTTTTAGTGAAAAAACGTCGGTGATCTCAGAACACTAACGTTTATATAGAATTAAGTGACATCGTATATGACTTCTTTGTGTTGTAGTGCCTTTTGTAAATGCACTCAATTTGAAAACTTGAGTTGCCTACATACCCTTTTGAAGGGACCTTGCTACTTGTAGTTCTTAAATAAATTTTGGTGATGACAAGTAATATGTAAATTAGATTTCTAATTAATGTATTGTTAATTTGTTATTTCATTGCAATTATATAATTGATTGTCTGTTATCATTCATAGAGCTATGCCAAACAATATATTGATAAATGCACATATAAATGCACATATGGATTCGGGAGGTATTCTATATAGTTTTAAATGCCAAACAATTTGTTTTTCTCTCTTTTGTAGGAGTGTTGATTTGGAAATTACAAATTGCAACTCTTAGGATTTTTTTTTTTTATTGTGTTTATTGTTTTTCCTTTTTACATCCACATTTGGTGTCTTTTGTAGATTTCTGATTTGGTATTTGCAATTTTCAAATCTGAGGCAAAAAAAAAAATTTTTTTTTCTTTCTTTCTTTCACTTTTGCATTCATGGATTGTAATTAATTGTTTTTACTTCTTATATTTAGAATTTTTTTTATATTGTAGAATGCCAAATTATGGATAATTGTATGGTAATGTATAATTAATGTTGGACAATACTGATCATGTAATATGAATTTTGTGAAGGAGTTTAGGAAATTATAATAGATAGGCCCAAATACTAGCCCAAATTCTAGATTCTAGATCCAAATCAAACTTAAACCAGACTAAACCAAACCGAACTGACCCAATTAAATCCGTTAAAATTTGGTTCCCATACCTCAATCAATTCGCTATGGGCCATAACATTCTAATCGATTGGTCAGTTCGGTTGATGTTTTAGTCAAAATCAAACTAAACCGAATCATATTCACCTTGAAAGCATTGTGCTCTAATTGGTGTTGGCCAACTTTTTCCCTTTTCCAAAATCTTTGCTGATATTTCTCCTTTTATATGTAGAATTAAATGAATATATATACAAGAAGTTAGTTTACATGCATGTTTATTTTTGCACTCCACTATTTTACCAACTTAATGCTTTGGTAATTGATATGTGATATGATATATTGGTAATATCGATCAGTTAAAATGCTTGCCCATCGAAAACAGTGGGTGTTAAAAAAGGCCAACATTGCTTGTTGGCTTTTAATAGTTATTATTTTCCACCTATCTATATACATATTTTTTTGCACACTTTTTAATATATTCTGGCGATGGGTTTTGCTACTTTTCGTGTGAAATAATGCAATTCATCAAAAATAAAATAAAAAGTAATTTGAATGGTCAAAGGTCATCGTGTGGGGTATACTGTCCTATCAAAATTCTTGTTATGTGATTATTTTAATTCTTTCAGTTTCGTTGGGAGATATTGTTTTAACAATGAGTTTTTTAATTGTATATATGGGTCACAGTTCTAGGGAAAGTCTACTGTTAAATTACCATTTTTTTAATAACACTTTTCAAGTTCCCTCTCCATTAGAAAAATAAGGTTATCTCAAATGAAAATGAGTACTTAAAAGAAAATTAAAAATGATATGGTATGTTGAATATGCAAATGCAGGATTGGCATCGAGAGTCGAAGCAAGGATATAATAACTCAAATTTGGCAGACTAGTGCACTCATAGGTATAAAAATCATTTTCAAATAATAATAATAATAATTATAATAATTCTATTGTGCGAACATCTACTTCATTATTTAGGTAAAAAATATGTTCAACCATTTTGTGATATTGACAAATATTCATATGTTGTAGGTATAAGATCTACATTGAAGGTGAAAGACTTTAGAAAGAATAGCTATAGGGCTGATAATGATGTTTGTATATTGATTATCATTATATATTGATACAAGAGGTATATGATAACATTGTTAGGTTCAAAGAGATAATTACAATGATAAATAAATCCTAAGCTGAAGCAACAACTTGATAAAAAGATACACCAAGATAATAGGGTACTTGATAGTCATTATTTCCTATCACCCCCTTTCAAACTAGATGGTGCGGAACACACATCCAATTTGTCCCGCAAAGTTAAAAATCTGGAAGTAGACAGCACCTTAGTTAGAATGTATGCAACTTGATAGGTTCTTGGTACATAACGAATAACCAGCTTTTGTGTGACCACACAATCACGCATAAAATGACCGTCCACCTCTATGTGTTTAGTGCGGGCATGAAAAGTTGGATTAGCTGCTAAGCTACTGGCACTCATATTGTCACACCAGAGAACCGACAAGGAAGTTAACTTAATTCTAAGCTCATTTAAGACCGCTTGTATCCATAAAAGTTCTACTGCACCATTTGCCAAAGCTCTATATTTAGATTTTGTACTAGATAGAGCAACTATACTTTTCTTCTTTGAAGACCACTAAACTAAATGATCGCCATAGTAAATACAATAACCTCCAGTTGATCTTCTATCATCCACATTTGATGCCCAGTCGGCATCAGTATACCCAAATAGAGAATTATGTGGAGAAGACCAAATCTTTAGACCAACATTGGTCGTGCCTTTTAGATACCACATCACTCGTTTACAAGCAGACCAATGTGTATCATTAGGGTGTTGCATAAACTAACTCAATTTTTTTACAATAAAACTGAGTTACGGTCGATTCAATAAAATATATTGTAGAGCACCTATAGTACTTCTGTATAGGTAAGGATTTAAAATTTTGTAACCTGAATGTTGACTCAATCGGTATGTAGTATTGGCTGGGGTCATACTTGTATGACAGTCAGCCATATTGGTCTTAAGGAGAAGGTCACGAATTTATTTACCTTTTGTGAGCAAAAGTCCTTGATTGTTCCACGTGGCTTCAATGCCCAAAAAATATGAGATAGTGTCGAGGTCTTTGAGAGAAAAATGATTGTTAAGCTTGTTGATGAACTGTTGGATAAAAATGGCATTGAACTCAGTTACAATAATGTTGTCGACATAAACTAGCACCCATACAATGTCCTTCAGTAGCTTGAGAATAAATAATGAGGAATCTATAAAAGACCTTTTAAATCTGCAAGTACACAGAGTGGTACGTAATTTGTCATACCAGGCTCACAGAGCTTGTTTGAGTTGTACATCAACTTTTGTAATTTACACACATGAGACATGAAGGATGGATTAACAAAGCCAACTGGTTGTGACATAAACGCCTCTTCTGTGAGTTGCCCATTCAGAAAAGCATTATTGATGTCAACCTATCGAATGTTCCATTTGTTAGTGACTGCAAGTGAAAGCACTAACCTGATTGTTGTCGGCTTTATGATTGGACTAAAGGTCTCTTTAAAATCAACACCCATGGTCTGATGAAAATATTTCTCTACAAGACGTGCCTTGTAGCAATTATTGGTACCATATAAATTCTGTTTGATCTTGAAAGCCCACTTATTGCCAATCACATTCATGTGTGGAGATGCGGGAACTAGCAACCAAGTGTTATTTCTAGACAATGTAGCAATCTCATCTTCCATAGCAAACACCACTTGGGGTGAGAAATAGTCTATTAGGGGTTACTTGGTTCGGTAACAGAAATATCAACTAGTTATGCACAAGTAAACACATTTTTCTTTGAAATTCTAGACTTGGAATGGGTAACCATAGGATGCATGAACTTTGGCTGAGACAAGAAAGGATCATTGGACAATTGAATTCCAAAAGAAAAAATTACAGTCTCTAGTTTGCCTAAGGCTCGAGCAGAAGAGGTAGTTTGTCTTTTACGTAGAATGCCTAGAGAAAAAGTGGTGGAAGAAGATGTTAGACTAGAAGGAGAAAAACTTGGTTCATTGGTAGGCATTGGAACATGTATTGGAGAGAGAGGTTCAATGGGCAGCAAGTCACCATCAGCTAGCTCTTATGGAGTTTGCCTAGGAGGCTCCAAAAGGTGGTTCTATGAGAAACCCCATGGACATATCTAAGGAAGAAGTAGAAATAGGCATAAAAAGAGAATTGAAATTGATACAGACGCAAGAAAGGAAAACACTCACATCCAACGACTCTTAAAATTGAGTAATCAAACTTTATATTAAACAGTTTTTAACTGGTGACTTATTCTGTAAAATCCTTGTTGGTAATCTGTTAATGAGAAAAGCTACGGTGGAACAAGTATCCCACGAATGGGACATAAGCACATTACTTTGAGCAAGTAAAGTTAAAGCAATTTCAATAATGTGTCTATGTTTGTGTTCAACACGACCATTTTGATTATGGGTATATGAACACGGGTGTTGAAACCGAATTCCAAAATCAGTTAAAAGAGGTTCCAACACTCTGTATCCTCATCCCCAATCAGTTTGAACGGTTTTAATTTTCATTTGAAAAAGATTTTCAACAAGGTTTTTAAATTGATAAAAATTATTTTAACTTCAGATTTAAGTCTTAAGGGATAAATCCATGTAAAGCAAAAGGAGTCATCTTGAAATAAAACATAATATCAATTTGCTATACTATGTATATGTACTTTTGTTTTTTGCCATCTAAGCATTTCGTGCTCTACATTTTTTTCATCATTGGACATAATGCTCCAAGCCAAAATTATTATGTACATCAAGCACACAATATATATATATGACCTCAAATACTAATATACTACACTTATAGATTAATTATTAAATTAATGAAATAAAAGACTAAATAATATTATAATTTTGGACTTACCTATGTAGGATATGCCTAAAGTTAGTATGTCCATATGTTTTTCTTGGAAGTGAATCATAAAACCAACATGCACCTAGGTATAGGTCAGCAACACCCAACATTCAAATGGAACTACAAATATATAAACAATATAAAATTACGTTTTCATGTATATAATTAGTAAGACTCAAATAATATATAGTTATTAAAAAACTTACGTACCTTGATCAATAAGGAAAAAATCATAATTGATTCTTTGCTGCATATTTCCATCTCATCAAAAAATTTTAGTTCTCACTTATCAGGATTTTTTCTAGCTACATTGGCAATATTGTTAGGAAGAATAAAACAATATTTCTCCAATTGTTCGCCCATCAATTTGAATTTTAAATGCCTACAAATGATTTATTAACTATTAGTAACTTAAATAATTTTTTTTAAATGCAGTAAAATAATTATAAGTAATTAATGCAATAAAGTTAGAGTTACATACCTTATTTAGACCAAAATGCATGACGCTCATAAGTCTTGCATCTAACAGAAATCTTGGATATTTTTCTTCGAAATGGATATCTATAATTTATACCCCATGATTGGTAGTGGTAAGGAGGTCGTCCAGAGACATTACTATAAGAAGTGTCGATTCACCTTAGCAACACTAGTAATGAAGGGGTAACAACCTAGCTCTAACAAGCCAATTATGTTCCTAGTTTTGCTACCCTGCTTTTGCTCACCACTCAACTCATTCTTCTGTTCGATTCTTGACTAGCTGTACCTTTTCAAGCAAGTAAACTATTTGCTTCGCTTCGCAAGCAGAGGTAAGTTCCACTGAGCTAGCATCGTCAACATTAGCATAAGCATCAACAAATGTCGATTAGGCTTGTAATGGTAAAGACTTTTGGGACTGATATGAGCTATTTGATTCGGTCTCAGCTAATTGTTTGCCTTTCGAGCTTTTTCTCTTCCCATATTCCTCACGTATGTAGACCATGCCAAATGATAGTATAGGTAACAATGCAGAAAGATCAATCACTGCATCCATAGATACCTTAACATTGTACACTCCCAGATCTATACCATGCCACACTGTACTATCCACTGTCCTCTATTTCTCTTGTCTGCTTTTAATGCTTCCAAGTGAAAACTGCCACAAAAATATTTAATTATAAATATATATATATATATATATATGAAAGTTCATTCAAAAGTATATTAACAATGAAACAACATAGCTCCTATATGGCTTTACCTTTGGCACGTTCGTAAGTACACATCTATGGACATGCTCCCAAAGCTTTTGATCAATTGATTGAGTCTTTCCACCTTAAACATGGTGGTCACTGACGTCCTTAGTGTCATTAAGCATTTTATATATGAAAAGGGATTTCCAATTGCATCTAACCCTCTTTGATAGACACAAAACTCAATTGCTTCTTCAACAATATAATATTCAGCAATGCAACCATCTACGCAGTTTTTGTTGCGAATATAACTCCTCAATAATTTCATATAGCTCTTAAATGGATACATCCATCAAAATGTACTGGTCTACAAAATTTAACTTCTCGTACAAAGAGCGTAGTTAAATGTACGATTACGACTAAAAAAATAGTAGAAACAACTTCTCCATCAAGCACAATGTTCTCACAAGATCATTCTAGATGACATATAGCACAACAATATCGGTAGACTAATACAGATAGAATTAAGAAATAAAATCATGCATCGCTATTTGTCCCTAAATTAGTTATACAATTTCCTTTGTGTTGTTAATTTGGATTTCCACACACATAATTAGAGACAAATGCGATGTGCATCGCTAAATGTCCCTAAATTAGCGACACAAGTTTGTTTAGTGTTGAGAATTAGGTTTGACACCTCTTACTTTAGCAACATATTACCTTTTTATGTCATGGATTGTATTTGGCGTGCAGATTTTTAATGACATTTGGAGAATATATGTAGCTTATTGTATTTTGACACCACTAATAAAATAATTTTGCGATATAGTTATGTCGTCATTTTGTTACAATAAGGGCGAGACAATAGTTTTAGTTTTTATGTCACGTATTTAGTGTTGTGGATCCACATTGTTGGCACAGTGTTTAATTACAACTAAAATGTTGTCAAAATAAATTCAAGGGTATCGAAAGCTATTTTAGTGAAAATATGTGTATTAATATATTTTTACACCATTTTGACAATCAGCCAATATATAACTTCACCATCGATCTAACCTTTTCATAACGAGAGATTCGCTTTCTTGTGTTGGGATATTTGGAACAAGATGAGTGCTGCAATGTCTGGTGAGTTTATAAAACCATATTTAATAATAATGCAGTTTGATAGATAGATATCAATAGCAATATGTTTGCTTACTGTTGTAACAAATACCAGATAACTATTAACTTGAGTATATATATATCTTAGTTTCTATACTTATCACTCTGTTTGTATTTAATAGTAGTTTTACTCAATAATACTTGAGCTTTTGACGAACATTATTGAACTTCTATATTTAATGCTATCAAATATTATGGAAAAACTACACTTAGAGTTTATAAAAGTCAGCTATAGACCGCCATTGGAAAAGACAAAGAAGAGGCAAGCATTTGGATACCTGCAGTACCGAAGCCAGTAGAATATATATATATATATATATATATATATATATATATATTACTTTTACAATGACAAATCTAAAATTTCATCAAATAAAATGATGATACCTTTATTATAGAAGTGGTAAGTTAAAACTAAAAATAAGTAAATAATTAAAGTGGACAAAATTGGAATTTAAGAAAAGAAGGGGATTTGAGTCCAATGAAGAGTAGATTGTTCTCATGCATGGATCATGGATAGTTCCGCTTCCACCGAAGGACCAATGACTATTCGATGGTCATGGAAAAATTAAATAAAAAATTTAGTTCCTAATCCTTTGTACATATGAACAAGTGGAATAGAGGGTGTTTCTTCTGAGTGCGTGGAAACACCGTGGCTTAAAGGCCAAAACATACACAAATTAAGAAGCGAAGAAAAAGATATAGAAATTTAAGGCAAACTGTTACAGAATTAATTAAGCTGAGGAAAAAATTATATGATTAATTCTTTTTATTATTAAACACAGGTCAGAAGTTGAAGGCTTCAAAAACAGTACTATCATCATTATATGCGTCGGATCAATTTTCTTTTGCGTCCCCAAACGATTCTTCGAGAGGACCAATTAACTCCTTAATTGTTTTCCAAACTCCCCCACAAAGAAACAAAATCAATATTCAATATTTGAGACAGCCCTTAAAAAGCTTTGTATACGAAGAGCATCTTTAATGGTAATG
The DNA here is from genome assembly GCA_003254975.1 of Ochetophila trinervis. Taxonomy (NCBI): domain Eukaryota; kingdom Viridiplantae; phylum Streptophyta; class Magnoliopsida; order Rosales; family Rhamnaceae; genus Ochetophila; species Ochetophila trinervis. Next base: position 85,403 of record QANX01003045.1, on the reverse strand, counting down.
TGGATTGGAATTTACATGGCATATAAAATAGAAGTTTTATTTTTTATGTGTCAAATATCTATTTAATAGACAGTGAATATTTAAAAGTAGTCTCCAATGGAATCTGTTTACAATAAAAGTAATAGATTATGTATAATTTTTTTTGTTAAATTATATCTATTTAAAATTTTAAAATAATTGAAAAAATAAAAATAAAAAGAGTTAATTGCTGAGTCACACTGTCTAACAGACCTTCTGAAAGTAGACAGTCTATTTAACAGTGTCTATTTTATTTTTTGCCACATAAGCTTAACAGAGCTAATAGACAGAGTCATTGGAGAGTTTTTTTTTTTAAATCTTTCTACATTTATGATGTGGCAATAAAATTAAAGCAATCCACAGTATCATTCGAGATGCTCTAATATGGTGGGGCATCTTGTCAAACAAATATTACCAAAATAAAATAAAACAGTTTTCCATTTAACTAATGAAACTCTTAAATCATTAATACTTGCATAATTAGAATTCATAAACAGTTTTCCATCATTAGAATTCATCATTAATACTTGCATAGTTAGTATAAATCCGCATTCCAATTCACCTATAAATATTGAAAGAAAAAAAAAATTGGAAAGCCATACATTTTTTACACTAAGCGAATCTTCAATCTATTTGACACGGCCAAAGTTTCACAAAACTAACAAGACGACATTGATGCAATTGTCGCATAACAACATGTTGCGAGAAGTGTAGAAGGAAAGTAACATTAAGCTAATGTCGCTGTTTTTTCAATAAAATGACACTTAGTGACCCTATAACAGCAGTTGTTTAGTGTCGTTTTATATCACTAATTGTCGCTTACATGTCACGATAGTGATTGTCTTGTCTGTGCCACACTAGCGACACTTGGATAGTGTCACGTATGTGTCACAATAGCAACACTCGGATAGTGTTGCTTTTGTGCTAGATACTATACACTCAATAGTGTCACTATTGTGAGACATACGTGACACTCAAATAGTATAGCTTCTATGCCACAATAGCAACACTAAGTTAATATCGCTATTGTGACACAATAGCTACACTTACGGAGTTTTAGTAAATGCTTCCTTTTCCTTGTCGCTATTTTGTAACACGGAAGCAATTCAAATGATTAAACGCAATATTGAAAACGTGTTGTAGTACATAGAAAACTAAAGTGACATTTTATTAAGTGTAGCTTTAGCTATTGCTGAAATGATACTAAAAAAAATTGTCGCCTTGGTAACATTAAGGAGACCATTTTCAGTGTTACAAATCATATTTTTAATTAATTAATAATTTGAATTAAACAGCACATATACAGCACTTATATCACGTCTCGATATTGTAAAAAGAAAATGAAGATTGATGTTGAGCTTAGATCACACATAAATATATATGATCTTCAAATAAGTTAACTACTTATATTTTTATCTATTATATGATAGATGCACTCCCATAGTATTTAAACCAAATTTAAAATAGATTTATTTTTTAGTTTTATTAATTAAATAGATAATTCACATAAGTAATTGTCATTTTGTATATAGAGACACATGCAATGTTTTTTTTTTTCTTACATATATAAATATTCATAATAAACGATAGCATTAATTAGATATATTCAAAGATCATTCTATAATCTGTAGCTATAGTATATATAAAAGATTAACTTCGTGTTATTTATTTGATAATTATGAATCAGTTATACCAATACCTAGCAATATAAATAGAGACAACCAATTTTGATCTATCAATTAGAATTAGCAAAGACACAAGAAACAGTCTAGATAAGATGAGTTCAAAAAATATTGAAAATTAATTAATTTCTTAAAAAAATTTCTTTTGGTTAAAGTTTGTAAAAAAAAAAATTATTGTATAGTTTTAGATAATATTGTTATTAGTAGTAAAATAATAATAATAATAATATGGTTTTAGTTTCAGGAAATTAATCCAACCAGTCAATAAATTAGTTTGGTAGTAAATAGACAGGCCATATATGCATGAAATTCTGATGGAATTAATTTGGAGTAAGTAATGAAATAATGTTTGAATAGATATGATTAGGATAATAGTTTAATTCCAATGATAAAATTATATTATATAATTATAATATATGTAATTCTATATAATTATAAAATATAGATATATATTATATAATTCTACTACTGTGGGAAGTGAGCTTTTTATAAAATATGTTTTATATGATGTATACCCTAAATTATATATAATAAATGGCCAATTATATGTGAGTGTACAAGCTCTATAGGAAAATTATATATATGGTCTAGGATGGTGTACAAACACACTTCCTCAACATTGGATTGAGTTTTAATGAGATGCACATGGAAGGCGAGGATTATAACACATGGTGCAGGACTTCCAGTAATTTCGAACGATTGAGATTAAATCATGAAGATCGGCTATTTGGGCATCATAATGGCCAGCCACCATAGACCTTTACTAACCAAACATCACACCACTTCATCGCCTGCATGGACCCTTCTTAGCTGCGCATCTCAATTACACATGGACCAATGTGATTTTCCCAAATTATTAATTCAAACATGAGGGTAAATTGGTAAATTAATGAATGAAGAATGAAGAGTTATTTATCCAATTTTTGGATATATGGCCAGTCACATGGGATATATTATTATTAGGAGAATTATTTAATTTTTTTTATGTTTTTATTTTATTTTTGCTACAATGTTTTTTGAATTTTCAGATTTATCATATTTTATCTTATAGATTATCAAATTTGAACGAAAATTTTCTGTACTAATTGAAAATACACAATTTCATCTCAAATCGTTACTTCTGTCTAAATGAATCCGTTAATAACACGTGTTAATCATGTGAGCTTAATTTTCAACTGATTTGAAAGGTAAAGCAAAAAGCATTCCAACTCATTTTGAAAATAAAAATAAAAAATGGTAAACTAATTAATGTGTAAAACTAAATTATGTTAACTTTATTTTGCTGAGAAGCAAAAAAGTAATATACTAATTTGCATGTAATTAATAAGGATAAAGGCTACTGATGCTGATCTAGAAGAGCAAGAAAACAGTAACTTTATGTCCCTATGCATAAAACCTTAATTAAATGGATACTACTACAGAAATAGAATATAGACAACGTTTTTTATTTTTATTTTTATCAAAGAAACTGATGTTGATACATTAAAATGACGGTTATTAATTTTGAAAAGTAATAAATACGATGATCTGTCATATAATGAAAAAATAAACAACAGTTCTAAACAAAACCGTCGTTTATAATGGAAGTAAACATGACATTTCCTTTAGCACGATGCTTCCTAAGGAACCGTCGTATATAAAGTCCTAAGACACGTGGCATCCACGTCACTGCCACGTGTACTCTTATGTAGAGTATAGACGACAGTTCTTAAAGGAACCGTCATTTTTACTTACATTATAGACTCCGGTTTTGTTTAGAACCGTCATCTATAATTGTCCTCATTTTAGACATCAGTTTTTATTGTTAACCGACGTGCTTGTGTGTTCATTTGTTCACGTGACGCTCTTATGTTAAGCATCTAAAATTCAGGTTTAAATGTTGCAAAAATAGCTGTTGTAATTTTTTGAGCTTATATATTTTTATCTTCTTTCTCAATCAAACTCACTTGTAAGTAAGAAATTTTTTCTTCATTTCTCTCATAATTTTCTTTCAAATTTTTTTAGTGGTGATAAAAAATATTCAAATTAACCACAATTTGTTGAGATTGAAAAAGCTGATCGCCGAAATAAGTAATTTTATACAATTAACCACATTAAATATTTATATTATTACAATATCATTTAAATTAAATTAGTTATACAATTTTTATTTTCATGAATTAATTTTTTTATAATTATTAGGTTATTTTATATTTAAATTCCGCAATGATATATATGTTGTGCTTTTATTAAATTTGTTAGTTTGTTTAAATATTTGATATGTTATAATCTCATATAGTATTGTATATTTATCTTGTTGTAGTTAATTTTAGAATATAGTAAAATATTAATATTAATTAGTTGTATAATTATCGTTATCTCTATATTATTTATTTATTTATTTATTGTTCTCTATTTATTTTCTATTATTGATTTGTTAATTATTAAATGTTGGTTAAATTATTAGTAATATATTATTTATTGCTATATTTTAAATCATTCTTGTTTAAATTAGTTTTAATTAGTTGTTTTTTAAATAGATAAAATAAACAAATCATGGATAATGATGAATAGGAGAACTGATGCATTTCAAAAGGGTTTTGAAATGGTTTTAGAATTTAGTGAGAGAAGTGCAAATAGGTATGGTAAAATTCGATGTCCTTATATGGAATCTGGGAATTTATTTTTTAGCACTATTGAAGAAGTGAGAGGACATGTATACTTTAAGGGGTTTGATACGAATTATCGTAAGTGGATTTTACATGGATAAGAGTTAGAAGGATATCATAGAGATTGTTCTAAAGTTAGTGGAATTAGTAAAAGCAATAACAATGAAAGTCATTTTACCCACATAAATACGGATGATGAAGATGTGATGGGTAATAATATTGACATGGTGAATGATGCTTGTGACAAGTTCTTGGATAATCTCGGTGAATTTAAGAGGTTGTTAGAGAATGTCATAACTCCTTTGTATCCAGGTTGTATGAACTTTACCAAACTTTGTAGTTTGGTAAAGTTCTACAACTTGAAATTGAAATACGGTCTTTCGGACACAAGTTTTTCCGAATTATTAAAGTTGTTGTGGAAAATGCTACTGAGCAATAATGTTTTGCCAGATTCTATGTACAATGTGCAAAAGACTCTGACAGCATGGGCATGGATTATGAGAAGATACATTGTTGTTGCAATAACTGCATTCTTTATCGAAAAGAATATGCAGTGCAAGAAAATTGTCCTAAATGCAGAGCATCGAGGTAGAAGGAAACTGACGATGGAACTAAACGTGTAAATGTCCCTCATAATTCCACCTATATCACGGTTCAAAATGATGTTTCAAAGCGTTGACACAACTAACAATCTGACGTGGCATGCAAAAGAATGAAAAGTCGCAATTGGCAAGTTAAGTCATCCACTATATTGGAAGCTAGTTGACCTCATGTGGCCTAATTTTGGTAATGAATGTCGAAACTTAAGGCTTGGGATTGCAGCTTATGACATTAACCCACATAAGCATATGAGTTCTCAATACAATTGTTGGCCTGTGCTTACAGTTATATATAATCTTCCACCATGGTTGTGTATGAAATGGAAGCTTATAAAGTTGACAGTGTTGATATCTGGACCAAAGCAGTCTGGCAATGATATGAATATTTATCTGCAGCCATTGATTGACGATCTGAAGCAATTGTGGGGTGAAGGGGTGCGAACTTGGGATGCATGTAAGCGGGAATTTTTCACTTTGCGAGCAATATTATTGTGGACTATAAATGACTTCCCCGCATATAGTAATTTGTCTGGTCATGCCACTAAAAAATATTTTGCTTGTCCTATTTACAGCGATAACACATGTGCTCAAATTTTGAAAAATTATAGAAAAATGAGTTATTGCAGACACAAGAAGTTTTTTTTGAGGGATAATCATTTTCGAAAGCATAAGAAGTATTTCAATGGATTTCAAGAGTTTAGTCCAACTCCTTTACCTGTGACAGGAGAAGATACACTTTGAAAACTTGACTTTAAGTCATTTGATAGTGGTAATAAGAGAAAAAAGTCTACTGCTGATCGAGATTACTGGAAGAAGAAGTCTATATTTTTTGAGCTTGAATATTTGAAGTCATTATATGTGAGACATAACTTAGATGTCATGCATATTGAAAAAAATGTATGTGAAAGCATTGTTGGCATATTGCTTAACATTCCTGTAAAAACTAAAGATGGACTTAATTCTTGGCTTGATTTGGTCGAAATGGGCATAAGAAGTGATTTGACTCCTGTTGTTGAAGCGAAAATGGCATATCTACCACCTGCAAATTACACATTATCCAAGGAAGAGAAGAACAAAAATTTGCAAGTGTTTGGCAAATTTAAAGGTTCCTGATGGCTACTCTTCAAATTTTTGGAATATTGTGTCGATGAATGATTTGAAGTTGAAAAGCATGAAATCTCATGAATTACATACATTGATACAACAACTTATGCATGTTGCGATACGATCAGTCCTCCCAAAAAATGTCCGACATGTAATAATGATATTTTGTTTTTCTTCAATGCTATATGCAAAAAAGAGATTGATGTTTCAAATTTGGACATTATTCAGAGATCTTGTGAAGACATTGTGTTTACTTGAAAGGTATTTTCCTCCATCTTTCTTTGATATAATGGTTCATCTAACTGTTCATTTGGTTCGAAAAGTGCGATTGTGTGGACCAGTTTTCTTTCGGTGGATGTATCTATTTGAGAGATACATAAAAGTGTTGAAGGGGGGTATGTTTGCAATCATTATCACCCAGAAGGCTACATTGTAGATAACAACATCGCTGAGGAAGCAATCAAATTTTGTAGTGAGTATCAAAAAGGCGTGCATGCAATCGGGAACCCACCTAGCCGCCATGAACTACTGTAACATCCCGTTTCGAGAAAAATAATAAAATTTTCAAGTTTGACCAGGTTGACTTTTAGTGGGCTCGGAGTTGACTTTTTGTGTAGTTATATTTCAGCTTTGACTTTGGTACCGTTGCGTAGAGCTAGTCGATACGAGTTCGTAGACTAGTAGTACGCTTGATTCAGAGTTAAGACCAGGAAGTTATGGTCATTTTAGTGCGAAAGGCTTTTTGGTAATTTGGCAAAGACTGATATTTTTGGACGGAAAATGACCATTTTACCCCTGTCTGCATCTTTAAAATTTGGCCAAGGGTCTGGAATTTTCCAGCACACCCGACTTTCTTCCACTTCGCCGCCACTTTTTCGCACGCCGGTAGCCGCCACACGGTGGCCGGACTTGGCCGACCACCACCCGGAAATTGAAGCCAGCAACCTCCTCTTCCTTTCCCCACCGGTGGTTCGCCGTGAAACCACCTGGATCGCTGGAAATCGCAACAAAACCGAGAGCTCGTGAACAGTTTGAACAGTCGCGACACCACCTTTGGCCGGCCATATCTCATTGTTCCGGTGGAGTTAAGGAGAGTTCTTGGTACCGTTGGAAAGCTGGGGCGACGATCTACATTTTGGTACCAAGTTTGACGCCGGAAACTGCCGGAGCACGCCGGAAAACCGCCGCAAAGTCTCGGAAAAACCACCCCGAGGCAGTCACCTTTCCGGCTAGATCTACTCCGATCGCCGGCGAGTGGGACGACACAGCCACCACCATCGGACTCAGAACACGCCGGCGACCAGATCTGCACTTTCCCGAGCTCCGACGACCACCACACGCGCCCCACGCGCCGCCCACGCGCCGCCGTGACCGAGCCTCACGCGTCGCCGCCGATCTCCACCTTTTCCGGCGAGTGATTGCTCACCTCCCGTCCCAACGCGTTCCGGGGGTCGTGGGCAAGCTTGCTGTCCAGTCAATTTGACGCAATTTCGGTCGGATTTGGAAACGCCCAATTCCGGTTGAGGTCCGATCTTCCGGGATCGATTCCGATCAATTGCTACAACGAATCTTGAAATTGAAGGTAGTTTCTCGTTCCTTGCATCTTCAATTTCGTTTCGGTATAAATTTTGTTGAAATCGGACTTGAAACGGAAAAATCCATTGAATTTAGGGATTTTTGCCGATTAAGGGCATTTTTGTAATTTTCAAAAATATTGGGATATTTTCGTAATTACTGAAAATGTTGGGCAATCTTAGTATTTAGTGTTTTAATCTTGTATTTGGAGGCTTAGAGGATTCTACGAGCCTTTGGTTAATTTTTCGGTTTTTTTTAAAAGTTATTTTCGGTAAATTGTTTTAGGTGCTCGTACGCGATCGAGGGCTGGACCGGAGATCCAGCAGGAGCACGCTTCAGACCTGTGAGTGCATTTATTTTCTAAATCATTTGGGAATATATGCTATATTCGATTTCATTTATATTAATTTGTTTTGATTAAATTTTCTTGTGCATTTAAATTAAGATTATTAAATATGTTTTATGATGATTTAAATATTTGCATGAGTTGATTTTATGATTTGATAGATTTCATATTTATTGGAATATTTATGAAATTTGTGTTTTAATTGGTTGTTTAGCGAATTTGAAATGTTTTGGAGATTTTACGATATTGTGGAAATTTGGTGATTTTAAAGAAAAATTGTGACTTTGTGAAATTTAAGAAAATTTTGGGGCAAATTTTTAATATTCGATATAATTGTTGCTTTTCATAAATTCTGTTAAATAGAAGATTTTGGAAAATTGTTTAAAATTAAAAGGATTTGCAAAATGGTTTTAAAAATAAAGGATTTGAAAAATTGATGATATCATGGATGATTTTATAAATGATTTTGAGGAGTACCACACTGTATCGAGATGTACCGAGTTATATGAGTTCTATGCGCGCTATTATTATTATTATTATTATTATATATGCCATCCTCTGCTGCGGACACGTGTCGAGAGAGAGATGATGAGGATCCTGCCATGACGGATTTGGGACGCCGATTCGTTGTGATGACTGAGCCCCCCTCCCCCGCCTGTGACGCCGTCAGGACGCTGAGGGTCACACGGCACGATATATGCTGTGGTACCGGTTGGTTTTATGATGGTTCTGATTCATTGCGGATTTTATACCGGATTTGGTTTTATATTGATTGCTGATTTGTACCGGTTGGTTTTATGATGGTTCTGATTCATTGCGGATTTTATACCGGATTTGGTTTTATATTGATTGCTGATTTGTACCGGTTGGTTTTATGATGGTTCTGATTCATTGCGGATTTTATACCGGATTTGGTTTTATATTGATTGCTGATTTGTACCGGTTGGTTTTATGATGGTTCTGATTCATTGCGGATTTTATACCGGATTTGGTTTTATATTGATTGCTGATTTGTACCGGTTGGTTTTATGATGGTTCTGATTCATTGCGGATTTTATACCGGATTTGGTTTTATATTGATTGCTGATTTGTACCGGTTGGTTTTATGATGGTTCTGATTCATTGCGGATTTTATACCGGATTTGGTTTTATATTGATTGCTGATTTGTACCGGTTGGTTTTATGATGGTTCTGATTCATTGCGGATTTTATACCGGATTTGGTTTTATATTGATTGCTGATTTGTACCGGTTGGTTTTATGATGGTTCTGATTCATTGCGGATTTTATACCGGATTTGGTTTTATATTGATTGCTGATTTGTACCGGTTGGTTTTATGATGGTTCTGATTCATTGCGGATTTTATACCGGATTTGGTTTTATATTGATTGCTGATTTATACTGGTTGGGTTTTATAATTGTTGTTTGCTGAGTTTATACCGATTTGGTTTTATATTGGTTGGTTTCTGATTTTAAATTGATGGTTTGATTTTATGGATTGTGGCCTATGGCCTTTGGTTTCAGATTTTGACCCATTTGCTTGATCGTTTATGAAATTGTGTTTGACCATCAATTAATTATTATGGATTTCATTTACGTTTTTAGTGTTTGGTACGTGATTTCGATAATTGTTTTAAATTACGTTTTCGCCCCTAAACCGTTTTTATTGATTTAATGATTTGGGGTAAACCGAGGGTTTTGCGAAATGATTTTCAAAACGGGGAACCTTTCAACTGAGTGACGTGAGGTTTGAGTGTAAAGGTTTTAACGGCTGAAATTGTATTTTGTAGTTATCTAGGAGCACTCACGGAGATATTTATATCTCACGTTTTGTTATTTTTACTTCGTTCCCTAGGTCCTAGTTGCAGGTTCCCGTGGACTACCATCGGCATTTCGCATCGGCATCGCATCCGCTTATCGCATCTGTTTATTACTTCTTCTTATGTATTAGACTCTGATCTTATTCTGTTCATGTTGGATTTGTATCATTTATATTTTTGTCTATCACTCTTAGTGGCTCTGTCATTCCCACCTACATCATACATTGTTTCTTATTTATTCATTATGACTCGTTGATTTATTGTGGTGCTTATTTTATCTACTTTTCGTTCATATCTTATTTACTATTCGTCCTATTATTGTTTATTTGTTTATTTAATTATTACTCCCTTTCGGAGGAGGATTCTGTCGGTTGCCCCGAGGGGTTCTAGTGGAATCTTCCTCAGGCGGGGCCTTTCCGGGAAATCCGGAGGGATTTCCGGGGCGGGTCTTGTCAACTACAATGTGTGAAAGATGATACTGTTGATTCTTTGAAGGGTGGTAATCGAATCAATATTACCCGTGACCTATAGGAGCAAGTACATCTGTACATACTTTCAAATACACCCAAAGTCCAACCTTACTTCGAGTAAGTTTAATGCTCCATATTTTTTATTGAATATTATATTGAATATTGGTTTACTATAGTCATTAACATTATAAGTTTCCCATTTGATATAACTTTTGTTTGCTTTAGGAAACATATGGAGAGTTTGAAGTGTGATATTCGTAACAAAACAAGAAAAGCAAAATAGTTTCAAAACGAGCAAAATCTCACTTTCATTGTATGGTTCCGAGATGAAGTAAGCTTAACATTAATTGTTATTTTTATTGCAAAATTACACATCTAGTGTTTGTTGGTTTCACTATCATATTAATTAAATAGTTGAAACATTTACTAATATTTCTTGTGGTGTTTTTGCAGATTCAGAATGAATTGAGTGAACTTGATAATAGTGTGTCACATACATTGAGATAGATAGCATTGGGACCACATTTTGAAGTAATGACTTATTCGGGCTACAACATCAACGGAATCTGATACCATACAGTTGAAAGAGACAACAAGTGTGTTACACAAAATAGCAGCATAAGCTTGGTGGTTGGAACGATGCAGTATTCAAGTGCAAAAGACGACAATCCAAAATTCACCGATATGTCGTTCTATGGTGTAGTGGTTGAAATATGGGATGTGGATTACAATAAATTTTGAATTCCGATGTTCAAATGTGATTGGGATGACATCAATCATGGTGTTAAGAAAGATGATTGTGGATTTACATGTGTCAACTTCAACAAACTTGGTCACAAATCTGATCCATTTATTTTGGCTTTTCAAGCAAAACAAGTATTTTATATTGAGGATCCTTGTAATTCACAATGGTCGATGGTATTAAGCACTCCTCATTACACACAGACCGAATCTTCTAAAGGGGATACATTTGAAGATATTGCTTTGATTCACACTTCATTTGCTACACAAATACCTAATTAAGAAAGCGCTGCTGATGCTGAGGACTGAGAAGAAATTTGTGTTCGTAATGATTATACTGGAATATGGATTAAAAATAAAGAATAATGTTTCTTGTGTTAATTAATATACTATTTATTTTTTCCCTTATATTAAATTATATCAAGTATGTCCAATTTTTTTTTATAATTTTTCAATATACAAATATTGAAGATAAATATATTTATTAGGGTTTTGTTAAAAAATTTAAATATTTTCATGAACATAAATCTTATTGAAGATAAATTTTATTTATATTTATAAATATTTTAATAATATTAAAAATTATTAATAATATTTTAATTGTATTAAAAATTATAATTTACAAATGTTTTTATAATTTTTCAATATAAAATATTGACAATGAATATATTATTTTCTTTTTTGGTTGTAGTTAGGGTATTTATAAATATTTTAATTATATTAAAAATATAAAATTAATTGTTAAAATTATTCAAACAAATTATAAGTTAAAAAAAATTGGAAGGGACTGGAAATCCAGGCGCCTGAAATGGCATCTGGATAGACACCTGGCACATACTGGGTTGCTGGGCAGAAAAAAAAAAAGTAACAAAAACGATGGTCCCATGTCTAGGCCCATCATTTTTAGATAAAACGGCGTCGTTTGGCCCCGTGATTATAGATGGCGAGGTGTATCTTGGACTGTCGTTTTTATTGTATATACGACGGTTCATAGTATGGCCCATCGTATTTTCTTAAAACAGTGCCGTTTTGGCCCCGTATTTTCTTCATTACACGCCTTCTCTCTCATTTTCCCCCATTTTTCAGAAACCCTACACCCGAACTGTTGCCGCAGTAAGCTCCTCTCCGCCGTTTGCTTCATTTCAAAGGGAATCTACTGCATTTTCAACCCGAAAACTTAAGGTAAGTATCAGCATTTGTGAATCTATAATTTTTTTTACCTATTTTCTGCTTTGAATATGTCGGTGAGAATATTGTGCCCGTGAAAATTGAAATTTGTGATGGAAAATGAATATATTGGATGAATATATATTTGTGCTCAAATTTTGAATATATATTTTATATTCATAAATATACATATTTGTACGAATAGATATTGAAATTATGTAATATTGTTGTTTTTATGTAATATGTATGAATATATATTTGTGCTCGAATTTATCGTGGATTTTGTGAAATTATGTAATATATAGTTGTGCTTGAAATTATGTAATATATATTTGGATGATGAAATTATATGTAGTTGAAGGGTTTAGTGTAATATGTATGAATATATTGAAATTATAGTGTAATATGTTTATGGCGTGAATTGTTTAAAAATTTGAAAGTATTTGATTTTACGACAGTTATAAAAAATTAAAAACAACTGTTTTGTATATATGTTATGGTGCAAATTTTTTTAAATTTTGGAAGTATTTGATTATGTTACGGTGCAAATTGTTTTAAATATATGTTATGGTTTTGTATATATGTTAAGGTTTTGTATATATGTTATGGTTTTGTATATATGTTATGGTTTTAAATATATGTTATGGTTTTGTATATATGTTATGGTATTTAAAGCCGATTTTTGTTAATAACTTAATTTTCAGTTTTATATTATATTGTTAATCTGTTGGTTTATTAATATGGATCTAAATATTTGATTATGTGATACATTTTTTGTAGATATGGATTTAAATGAAAATTCAACTAACCCTAATGATTAAGACTGTTCCTCAAGTAGGAAGCAAAAGAAGGGTAGAGGACCGTCAAAATTAGGAAACATTCGTAAACAAGTTGCTAATGGCAAACTTGGCCCCGTAATATACAACGACGATGGGGTCGGAGTGAATAAAGCCGGCCAAGCACAATCTAGATATGAAGGTACTTTAACCCGAACTGTTATACGGATAACCTACAAGAGTTGGAACGATGTTCTAAGTGCAGTCAAGGATACATTATGGGAGACAATAAAGAAAATAATACATTTTAGTTTTAATTAAATTTTTGGTTAATTAATTTTATGTTATTATGAATGTGCTAATAATACCTTAATTTTTTATGTAGGAATATTTTAAAAAGGAAGAATCATTGAAGCATAAGACTTTGATGGATTGTGCTGAAAAATGGAAAAGATGGAAGAGTTTTATGTACACACATTTTGTACACCCCTACCAACAATTAGGGGACATGGAAGCTTTCGATGTCATCCCTGAAAAATGGGTTAAAATGATTACACAAGACCAATGGGATGAATTTGTACAGCAGCGATTAATACCTGAGTGGGCGGTAAGTATTAATTCAATTTCTGAAATTTTTTTAATTAAACTATAATTAACGTGTTATGTAATTAATATTCATATTTTATCTTGCAGGAACTTCATAAGAAATGCTAAGAATTAAGAAAAAAAATAGGTACAATAATTGTCTATCTTGTATTGGATTTGCACGAGCAAAGTACAATGGGGTGAGTGTTTAATTTAATAAATTTAGTAATTTTAATTTAATTTAATTAAACTATTTTAATTTAATTTTAATAAATTTAGTCACATACATTTTATTTATTTTGTAAACATGTAAAGGTTGAGATTGGGCACGGATGAACCACTTTCCCGATATGCTCTATGAAAGGACTATGAGAATAAGTAGGGAAAGTTCCTTACACCAGAAGCTGCTGCAATTGCAGAACAGATGGTATTAAAATTTATTTTCTTATTTGCATAGTTTATAATATTTTATTTATATTAATTAACTATGCAATTTTAGAACTGATATTTTCATGTTTATAAATTTGACAGGATGATTTACGGGAGAGAATAATTGCTAGGGAGGTAAAAATTGACTTGAATTCGCTCAACGATATCCTGACTCAAGTGTTGGGTACTCCTGAGAACAATGGCAAAGTAAAGGCGAAGGGTAAATTGGTGACCCCTACTGAGGATTGGCACCTTCCTCAACAAAGAACCCAACAAACAAAAGAGAGGGATAGTTCAAAAGATGAGAGCATCAGACAACTATCTGAGGTCATTCGCAACTTCCAAGAGAGTAATACGCTGTTTTTTGCACAGCTGGCCAGGACACAAGATGACTTTGTGGCCAACCCTAATCCCGATTTCATGACTGATCAGTATCTAAACAACATCTGGGTGGCCACTAATATTTCTGAGGAGGCAGAGCATCTCAGTACTCCCCCAGCTCCAGGACATCCCATGACATATGTAGAGGTAAAAATTTATAAGATTATCTTTAATAAACATTTAATTAATTAATTGTTGTTTAATATAAATTTAATCATTTATTTTGCAGGGTCTATAGTGCAAGCTTGCTAGAGAATATAGTGGCAGCTGGATTGATGTACCCTGCAACCGATCCTGACTTTGTTTGCCATAGGATACGATTAAGGGAAGAAAATGTGCGGATCAATGTTGTGGAGCCATTGGTCCTTAAAACAGCTCTACCTTTTCCATTTTCAAACATTACATTGGTAGGAGAAGTTGTGGGGTTATTTTGTTTGTGGCCTAGATTTTTAGTCATTTTACTAGAACAATAGGTAAATATTTATGTTTTATTTATTGTTTAATAATTAAGTTATTAATGATTGTTATTTTTAATATTTTTCTGAAATTTATATATTTCACCAGGTGGAGATATCAAAATGAGCATCAAAAGGCAAGGCAAGAGCTCATTCATACTTGAATAGTACGCCACATTCAAGTCATTCACGGCATCTCCACCGACCAATGAAAGTCAAGTTGATTTTTTCACCACTGACCTGCCACTAAAGCTAAGACTGATGAAGATTGCAGCTGCTACCTTCTTCATCCAATCAGGTGCCACGCAGCTTCAATTCAACATGGGGAGGAATATGATAGGCAATTCTCATCCTGGAGTGCTGACACATGATGATATCAACATATTTTGTCAGATGCAGGACTTGGGTGTTGATTGCTTCATACTCTATATGAAGTAATGCGCATTAATATTTGAAGTTATAATTAATTTATTTGAATTTAAAATTTTACTTAAATTGTACTTGACATGATGTTTTCTTGCATGAAGCTGTATGAACATTTAATCCGCATTGGAAAGATTTTGTTATATGCTTTTATTGATCCACGTGTGGTGCAGAATGTTGGACCTAATATGTTGGCATCCCAAGCTGAGAGATTGGTCAGACAGTGGAAAGATCAACATGACTTCAATAGGATATGGTTAATTTCATTTCATTGTCGGTAAGATTTTATTATATGCGAAATTATTACTTTCTTCAATATACATATAGTATATTATATATTTTTAGTGCTCATTGGACGCTTGGTGTCGTGGACCCATACTTGAGGTATGTTTGATTTTTTTATTCCGCCAACACCAAAGCTAATGTTGATTTCAAGCGATTAATAAGCAAGTACGTTAATTTAAAAAATTAGTAAGTTAATTTTAGTGATTAAATTTATTTTTAATTTATAAAATGATACATATATAAAGCTTGGACATTATGGAATGAGCCAAAGGTGCAAAGGTCGAAGAATAAATTAATTAGTTGGCTAGGCAGAAAGGTAAAATATATGAATTATTTATTTCATTAATGTTGAAGTATTAGAAATTATGTATATTAATATTTTAAATTAATTTTTTGTAGGCACCATTGCAACTCACAAGTCATGAGTGTGCATATTATGTATGCATGATGATGAGGGAAATAATAAATATCGATTCATCAATACCACAGTCTCAGTTACATAATACTGTAAATATAATTTTAGCGTAGCTGTAAATTTATATATAATATTATGTTTACTAATGCATTAATATTATTTGTTTGATTTTTAAGTACAGTTGAAAAATTGTGTTGGGGTATAAGACTTTGTGGATGAATTTAGAGAGGATTAGGCTGAATATTTTACTGAAGAAATTTCGAACCCTTCAAGTTTGGAATCATCGTTTGATTAGTTAAGTTTAATTATTAGTTATGTATAAACATTTTGTAATTGTTAATGTTATTATANTATTAATATTATTGTGTAATTAGTAATTAGTATTGTATAATTTGTAATTTTATTTTAAATAGAATTGTTTATATTTTTGTATAATTTAATATAATAAAGTTATTATTTACTGTTTTTATATTAGTTATTATTTTTTTAATTGAAAACATATTATTCATTAAAAATTTATATTAAAAAAATATATTTAATATATAAAAGCCGAAATATATATGTTTTTTATATACATAAATATATAATATACACGACGGTTCAAGATTGGCCATGTGATCAAGTTCAAATACATAAACGATGGGCCAATGGTAGGAACCGTCGTGTATATATCATGTATAAACGACGGTTCCTTGATAAGAACCGTCGTCTATATGTTTGTTTGTGGTGTCCACGAGGCTTTGGCATTGTTTTAAACGACAGTTTGGTCCGTCGTCTTAAGTTTTAAACATTGATTTTGAACCATCGTACATGTTTCTGACTATTTACGATGTATGATTACACAACGGTTTGTGTTCGTCATTTTAAACACTTAACACGTTGGTCTTTTCCCGACGTTTTTGACCTTATTTTCTAGTGGTGGGAATAAGTTATATACTTTTGGTTAACCCAATGACATTAAGCATAATGCCTATATTAAGAACATGTGCAAAATTATAATGCTTTGTAGCCAAAAGAATAAGTGTACATTACCTTGAAAAAATATCTACAGCCTATCATAAGTACCCATGCTAGCTTCATTTAAAAACAAAAACAAAAAAAGACAAAGGAGCATTTCATATAAGTATGTTTGGGAAACGTTCATAGTAAATATAAGTATGTTTGGGTAACGTTCATAGTAAATATAAGTTTATTAATATATACTAGCTGCTTATGATTTAGGAGGTTATGGTTCAGAGGGCACATATACTTTATTAGACACATAGAGTTTATACTATACATATGCAATCTTTTTCTTTATTCTTAGCAAGAACAAGTTAGGCATGCTAGTTTAACAAGATCAAATCAAGACAACATTAATAGAGCTTACATAATAGCCTGCAGCAAAATCCCAACCCCCAACACAGAATGCAATCACCAAATAAGCATGTAAACGACTAATAATACAATTGAATGTTCTCAATTTATGTACATGTTTTTATGAAGTTAATGTATTTTTAAATAAAAATGAACTTGCCACATCAACAATAAGCAACAACTGAAGAATAATATTTTTCCTAATAGCATAAGCAACAATAAGTATTTCAGTAAAAGTATAAAAAGAATTCATTCATGTCAGTGCTACAAAACAGAAGCAAGAACAAAAAACTGAAAAAAGACAGTCTTTTTTATCGAAGCTTTGTAGTTTTAGTGTTGCAGTATAACGACGTGTCTTTTTTGTTGTTTACATGTTGCAACGCGTTTAAAGTAAAGCGTCACAAATAATCTAAAGCCACCCTATTTTTAGTGACACTAAGGTAAAAATGTAGTAATTTTAAAAATTTGAGATGCTTTGTTTAGAAACAACTCTAATTCGGTGTCACCAAAGAAAGTATTTCCACGTACTGTAAATAATAGACATACACATAAAACAATGGACCTCCTTACCTTTAGTAATGCATTAAATCTTATCCATGAGTTTAAATCATTTTCTATAGATTTTATTTGTATTCTAGCTGAGAAATTATATTCTCATTATTCTATTGAGAATGACTTATAAGATTAGAAGAGACAATGAGATAATTACAATTATGCTGTCATCAATCATCTACAGTTAGCATATTACTTCTCTTTCTCATCTGGGCCAATTGTTGGTTGAAACAAAAAAGTCAACACATTATTTCTTGATTGATAGGTTGATTTGTCTTGTGTTGACTTTTTTAGTTTCCATAGCAACAATAAAACAAGTTTTTTTCAAGAATGATGCATATAAAGACATTTCTTCATAATAAAATAGAGAATGAATTTCTTGGAATAATTGTCTATGTTGAGAAAGAGATTTTTGATGGTATAGATTTAGATTAATTGATAAGTTTGATCTTTTGAAGAATTGAAGATTGAGACTTAATAAGTGTTTTATCATTTTTCTATTTTTTTTTGTTCTTTTTGAATTTCATTTTTATTAACCAAATTAATTTATTATAGTTATTAGATGCTTATTATAAGGTAAGACTCATTGTTTCTTCCTAATTAGGTATACTTTTATTTTTTTATAATAAAGTTTCCTTATACCGTCAATATTCGCTTAGTAAAACTTATTATAAGCCCCTCTTAAATTTACCATTTTTGCCAACGAAACTGGTACAATTGGACATAGAATTTATCATACTTATGTACCTGTATTTTTTATGAATATATGCACGTCTGGATTATAAGTGCACTGCCAAGCAATGGAAGAAAGACAAAGTTGATGAAATAAGGAATTTGCTAATGCTATAGGCACATGTATCAACTCCTTTGTGTTTATATCTATATATCTAATTTTGATGCTTCATATATCATATTTCAATAATTCCCTACCAATTGGTACCCGTTACCATGTGTCATTTCATTATTTATATTTCTTAGTATATATATTAGTTTGACTGAATTAACAAACTATTTGCTCGAAAGATTGGTTCAGTTGAAATTGTGAAGAAAATTAGTTCCAATGTTTATCGTATTAAGCTTCATACACATTCAAACTATGGATGTTTTTAATGTTAAGCATTTTATTCCATTTATCGGAGATAATTCCTTTAAAGAGGGTGCTGAACAAATTTTGAAGGCAAAATTTCTATCATATGGCGAGGATGCTATAGAGCTTTGGCTTTGAACTACTTGGGAAGCATCAAACAGATGCCAAGACAGGTGCCTATCTTGTTCTCTTTCAGCTTTCTGTTTTGTGGATGAGAATGTCAAGCACAATGACAGGCGCGATGACAGGCACCTATCTTGGTGAGGCCAATTCTTATTATTTTCAGTTGTGTTTTTAGGATTTCTTTTGGGAGTTTTCATTAGTATTTAAAGTTTCCTTTGTGTATTTGGATAGTAGCTTTTGTTTAATAAAAATTTCAGAGAATTTTTTCCTTTACCCTTTCAAATGTTGATATTTGTTCGCAAATCAAAAAGTTTTGAATTCGTAGTTTGTATTTGATTGTTTTCTCGTCTTTCTTATTAGCCTCTGAGACATCAATTTCTCTCTCTTATTACCACCTTTAGAATATAATTTGGATTTGGGGCTAGAAACATGTAAAGAAAATTAAATGTATATATATTATGCAAATAATATTTCACTAGGCCAATTTTACTGTTACGCGACACCAAATTTGTGTCACCTAAAGCAAAAGGCAACATTGATCTAAGTGTCGCCTAGCGACATGTCACTAAAAGTATCAAACAAAAGGCGACACTAAAACAATCTCACTTTCTCTAAATAAGGCAACACTAAGTTAGTGTTGCCTATTTTTATATAAGGCGACACTAACCAAGTGTCACTTATTTTCATAAAAGCGACAATAAAATTGTTTAGCCTATTTGGCATGCAAGTAAATATAAATAAATTAATGGTGACACCAAAAATATCACTAAATGAGATCTAAAGCGATGTTGTTTAAAAAAAGTGTTGCTAAATGTGCCAAAATAGGCAACTCAGTTTATACAAGTGTCGCTAAATGTGTAAAAGAGGCAACACTTTTTTAAATAGTGTCGCTAAATGTAGGTGTTCAATTTTCAATTTTTTTAAAATATTTTTTATATATATTTTAAATTAATTATTCATTTGGTAAAAATCCAAATATATTATATTCTTTGCAATAAAATATTCATACAACAATTTTATATGCCAAATAGAGCACAAAGGTACAGCTCTAACATGAAAGGAAAATGCTTGCTTTGCCTACAACTATGTAACATTATTCATAACTCATTCCACAAATAAAAATACTCTTATTCACCAAAGGACAAAAAGAAAAAAAAAATTACACTATCTTCCAGTGATCTTTTGTCCTCCATAGCTCAACTTTTTTTTGCATGTAATCCTTTGTTGCATCACTACTGTGGCATAAAAACAAGGGGCTTTTAAACTTCAATTAGTTTCATCACAAATAAAACCTGCAGAAGTGAATTGAGTCAACTGACTTACCAAGAGATGGCTCAACCATATGGCACATCATATGCAACTGATCATGGATCTCAAAAGTATTCAATCAGTTCTAGATCCAAAAGAAACCATGTTCCTTGTTCTTCATGATCTGAATCCAAACCATGAAGAACAAGTGAATGGAGTCGGGTTCTAATCCTTGTTCTTCATGTTTTGGATCCAATTTCGATGGGGTATAACAAGCCATGAAGATCCTCCACTATGTATTCCTGCAGATTTTATAATACCCAAAGTTAATAAGTCAATTTTAAGATGTTCTGGCTAACTAGCTAATTATGTTAGTCTGTGCTATACTCTCAAAGACTTCCAATTTTAGGGACGTTTGAGGAAAATAATGTTCACAACCTACCTTAGTGAGCTCTCTCTTAGTAAGGATGTGGTAGTGTCTCTGCCAAATCCTCTGTATGGTCATGGTAGCAGCAAAAAAAACAATAAGCTATGCCAAGAATGGCAAAGATGACAACAAAAACAATAACCAGAGCAAAGCATGCTTCAATAGATGCAGGACAGCAATCCAAGATTCCCCAGCCATAACAACAGTTCTGGCAGCCAGCCATCCGTGGATCATTGCTATTGAGGGACGATCAATGCAGTATGTATAAGCCCAAAAAGTCCAAGTAGCACAAAGACGACCAATACCCCTGTGAGTATTCATGTACATAGCATAAACAGTTCAGCCATTTAACAATACCGGATAATTGAAAGCAAAAGAAATGTTTGTCACTATTTCCCTTCTAAGAAAACAGCCACGTAAACCCAACTTACTTCCCTAACAAAATAAAGTCATTATTAGAAAAGAAAGTAAAAGGACAGCCAGCCACAATGTTGGTAATGCATTACAATTCTAAAAAAAAGAAAAGAAAAAAAGTTGTACAATTCCAGAAGTGATTAATGCCCACATCTAACGCTGACATGATAGAAACTAGTAGCTTGAAGGTTAATGCAGCGACATTAAGAGTCTTCAGCATAGTCTTCAGCATAGTGTATTTCTTCTATGACATCAGAAACTCTAGTATCTGCTGAAACTGTGAATGTACCTGTTTGGACCATATACTTGAATTTCTAAATTAATATTTTTATTCATTAAAAATATTATTTTTTTGGATTTAAGTGAATTTATATTTGTTCCACATTGTTTAAAGATGAAAGGAATTGAAGTGGTAAAAGTATAAATGCTTGATGGGTTTCATCAATCGTTTTAATAGAGCTCTTAGACATCAGCGACATTAGGAGTTAGTTGGGGATCATATCGATGTGAATGAGAGACCAAAACTGAAATTTTTGTGGGCTATGGAGAAACAAATGGTGGAAGTATACACAAAGAGAAATTTTATTATCTTCCAAAAAGAGATGTTTGAAAGTACCGCTTACACTATAAATGTCACATTTGAGAATGATGACATTATTCTTTATAGTGTACTGAGACCCAATGAGAACTTTGCAACAAGATGCAGACAAGTTTATTTTAACAAACAATCAAATGATGTTTCTTGTACATGCAGACAGTTTGAGTTTAAAGGAATCTCATGTAGGCATATGTTGGTATTTTTCCATCTGAGACAAATCATACATCTACCTAGCGAGTACATCTTGATAAGATGGACAAAAATGCAAAAAATTCACTGCAGGATAAGTATGGTCAAGAAATGGATGATCCACATGAAATGGACTTGATGACACGCCATGCAAACCTATCCCATTTTTCATCTATTGTAATTGATGATGCATCGCTCACTAGTGAAGGCTCTTCTTTCTATATGAATGAGATGAAAGTGTTACATGGAAAAATTAAAGAGATTAATGGAAGAAAGAATGTCATCACACAATCAATTAGCAAAAGTTCGAAATAGCCCACAAGTATTAGCAATCCGTCACATGTTAGATCAAAAGGATGTGGAAGACAGATTAAATTTGGTAAAGAGATTGCAATTTCGAAAAAAAAAAAAGACTTTGTCGAGGATGCGGGCTTGGAGGGCAAGCACATGATAAAAGAAATTGTCCTAAATTGGGTGAAAGGTAGGTTCAAAATTGTTTTTTGTTATAAATATAATTCATATATTTTCTTGTTATAAATATGTGGAAAATTATTTTGCTCATGAAAAAAGTGAGCATTTGGTGAATTTCTTGTAGATCAACAATGGATGATGACAGTATCAAATTCAGAATCATCGTTCGAAGATGAAATGACATCTCAAGCTGGTAGTTCAATATATAAGTATCGAGGATTTTCATTTTTTATTAAGTTTAATTTTTTTCAAGATTAATGATGACATTATATACTATAAATTTACTTTTTTCAGGATTGGAATTTTTCAAGTGAAGATCGGAATTTTGCAAGTAAAGAAATTATTTATGTTTTATGTGTGTTTTTTCTGTTGCACTAAAAATAATATTTGGTTTATATATTTTTGTAGCTTAGTTGTGGTTCAAGATTAATGTTTGGTTCCTTAGAAAATGAAATTAGAGAAAATTCTACTTAGTTAGGTATGCAAAGAAGCAAAAAAGTGCAGTTTGCTGTTCTATTCGTGCTTTGGCAAAAAATGCAGTTTCTAATCAAAAAGTGTAATTTGGTGTTTTATTCTTTGATTTTATTCTTGCTTTTTTTTTCTTTTCTTTTTTTCACGCAGCCTAGCAAGCAGAGCCTGCCAGGTGCCTGGTACTTTCTGAATTTTTATTTTTTTTTAATTTATTTTAAATAATGCTGCAAGTCAAATTTGAAATCAATATTTTTGTATACTCACAAGAGTAATATGTTTTATAGGTTCTACAAATGCATAAAAAAAGTTAAAACAAATGCTACAAACTAGATTATCTTGCTAAAATATAAAATAATTCCTAAAGCTATCACAAGCAAACATATATAATGTGTTAGCTCTTTGCTTGTCTTCTTGTTGCTTTTCAATCAAAATGTTGAGTATAGCATTTACATCGGAATTCAACTCTCGAACATTGCAATTTAATTTCCAGTTTGAGCTTATACTTTGTATTTCATCATCCCAAACAAAATTTCCACAATACGCACCATCTTTTAAACATAATACGTAACGAATAAGTCATTCAATTCAGAATCTTTATGTAATACAGTTGAGAGTTTTGCAAACAAACCTTGATATTATGACATTTCCAATATTTTCTATTTGGATTTTTTTTCTGAACGAGATATCTTTGGCTTCAATAAGAATATTTTTCAATAAGAGCAACTTCATGAAGCTGTAAAGATAAATAAATACATGGAGTAGCAACATGATAACAAAGTATATATCCATGTACTAATATGTATGAAAATAAAAAATTAGTTGGCTAGCCCAGCTGCTTCTTGTATGCATGCTGTATCTTAATCAACAATAACAAATAAATTAAAGGTACCCTGCATGCCTGTTTAAATCAGGGTAGGAAGAGAATACTAGTTCAAAACATGGTGAATTTTGTTTAAAATGAATAAAAGCATATTTTTTTTATAAAATTTTTGATATTATGTGCATCAAAAGCCTGTTTAAATTTTTTGACTACAGAGTATGTTAAAATAATTTAGCATAAAAATACTCGATCTTTTTTTTTAGAATTTTTATATAGGAATGATAATAGAGCAAAACAGAGGCAGAGTGATCTCTTTTATCTTTTGCCTTTCCCATCCCCATTCCCATCCCCACTATCGCCAATCTAGCTTGCAGGATTGTATATATTATAGTAATGATGAGAATAAACATATATCAATGGTTATTCATGTTTTCCTTTTCTATTTAGAGGGGCAATATGCATGCACCATTTGAAAAACCTTAATGTGAACATAAAGTGATGAATGAGATTTGTTCCGAACAATATATAAGATTATGTTGTGCTTGGCTCTTGGGTCATTTTTATATATAGGTTTATAAAATGGAAAAAAACCTGCAAGATAAAATGAAATCCTCCATATTTGAACTTTCAATGTTATTATATATATAAATACCCAGTACTTTGTTAGAGTTCCGCCGCCAACTGGTGTAGAGGAGAATC
This sequence comes from Ochetophila trinervis, assembly GCA_003254975.1. Classification (NCBI taxonomy): domain Eukaryota; kingdom Viridiplantae; phylum Streptophyta; class Magnoliopsida; order Rosales; family Rhamnaceae; genus Ochetophila; species Ochetophila trinervis. Next base: position 61,029 of record QANX01003045.1, on the reverse strand, counting down.
ACCACCGCTGGTGCAGACGAAGCCGAGGAGTAACGCCGCCCACTGGTGCAGAGGAAGCCCATGCTCCCGTAATCGTTGACGATTGCTCTGGGTTTGGTGGCTACGTTTGGTTTGAGCTTCTCCTCCCAAGAAAACGAAGGGCCCGAGCCCTAACAATTGAGAAATTTTGCCTGAGATTGAAATGATGCGTTTTTGGAAATTGAAAGTCAACAGCCCAAATTTTGACTGAACTTCGCAAAAAATGAAACAATGCGTTTCCTTCCTTCCGTTTCTTCGTTTCCTTCCTTCCTCGGGTTGCTTAAGGGAACCCGATCGAGTGCCTTAGTGGCCCCGTGTATATATATATATAGACAAAGAGAGAGAGATAATCTTTCTACAACAAAGATAAAAATGTTACAAAATGTGGATTTAATCTGGACTGTTGAATTGAAATCAAGAGTCTAAATAATTTTACCATTAAATGATTCATTTTCCCTTATTAGTATTTTAGTGTTAAAAATCAAATAAGATTAAATGTTTCCAATTAATTTCTTAAAACCATTTGAATTGTTGGTTTCAATGCAATAGTCTATATTAACTTTACATTTTATAACATATTTTTATCTTTATTTTAAAAGATAAGTATGTCTTTATTGCAAAACATTACAAGAAAAAAGAGCTTTCTGTGACGGAAGCAAATTCGTCACAACGTATAGTATGTGTGACGGATTCGTCACACGATCCACCAACTGTGATGGTAACTAACCCGTCACAGTGCTTTCGCAATGGCTCAGACACAAATTCTCTTTAGTGACCGTTTACTGTTTATCGTCACAAAAAATGTAGTTTAAGTGACGGCAAAAATCCGTCACTTATATGTCAACCCATTGATATTTCCGGCGAGCCACCGCCAGCAAGGATTAAGTGACGGATCCTCTTCCATCACAATCACGACATTTGTGACAGTAGTGTGACGGCTAACCGTCACTGTTACTTAATTGTGATGGCAAACTAACTGTGACAATTGTGTGGCTTAGTCACGACTTTGTGACAGATTCTCGTCACAGTTGCCCAATTTATTTTGTGTCGCCAACGACACTCTTCTCTGACAATTGTGTGATGGGTTTCTGTTACTGTTCGCAGCCGTCACATAAACATTGTTGTGACGGTTTTGTGACGGGTTCCCGTCACGGATATATAATTGTCTCCGTTCTTAGCCGTCACTTAAACATTGTTGTGACGGTTTTATGACGGTTCTCCGTCACGGATATATAATTGTCACTGTTCTCAGCCGTCACTTATACATTGTTTTCATGCTATAATATCATGTCTATATGTACTAATTAATACAAAAAATCACTTTTATTTACATATTTGTGACACAACTAAAATTTCAGTTTACATTAAAATGGATAATATTGTATTGTCACAAAATATCTTTTACATTCAAATTCTAACACAAGTACACTAAGCATAGTGTATCACATATAATAAAATTTATACAAAAAAAAAAAAAAAAAAAAGNAAAAAGGCAAAATCCAATGCTCCTACTATAGCAACTGAGATACAAATTGCAATAATTAAGTACCTAGCAAGTAAAAGGTAAAAAAAATTATACTTTGATAGCACAGATTCTATATCAAAGCAACAAAATTAGCCGCAAGGACCTGCAATTGATAGCACAGATGAAAAGTTGGAAATTTATGTTAATGTTATCTAAAAGAGAAACAAAATTAAATAGGATGTAATTACTCCTATCCATTCACTAACCAGCACTACATAAAAAATGTTAAATTAGATGAGACTCAATTATCGATGTGCTGTAGAGATAAATCAAACCAGATCCCAATGAATGAAGAACTTAGAGATCAATACAAAATATATATTTAGGAAAAAAACAAAAAAAATAAAAATAAACTAGATCACTAATATATTGAATATTCATTGAAAACCAATATCCTCAAAAGTATATTAGATCATGTCATTAGTTTTCCTAACATAACCAAAAAAATTGAAGAAAACTATGATATCTTTTCTCTAGATTATATAATTTAAAGAGAATATAGAAAATGATATGACTAACATTATGATTTTCACTTGCTACTCAAGTTTAGACAGCTTCTGCTATACAAGATTGAGATAATTTTTTCAAACTGTCAAAATATAAAAAATGGCAAGTCTAAAAGAAGCAGAAGATGAGATATTGATAAGTATAATTAAGATTTGGAAATTGAAAGGAAAGAGGTTTGATTTTATAAACTGATACACTAGAACAAGTAGAGGATGGAATCTTTAATATACATCTTCAGGCAGAAAAATAGTTGTTCATTACTAAAGCAAATATGAGATTATGTTGTGCTGGTACCGTAGAAGTTCATTCTCCATCACTTTCCCATATAAAATCCCCCTCTTCTGGTACTGCAACAAAAACTCAATAAAAACTTCATATTGTTAAAGACATTAATCAGTTTTTTAATGTTTTCCCGCTTTTTTTTAACCAGTTTTTTTTCCCCCCCCTTAGATTAATACTTCCAAACTAGATCACAGATTTGTAAGTCCTGGTGTAGTCTGCCAAACAAAATAGGAGAAGAAAATGACCACAATTACTTGTGCATGAATTTGGTTTTATTTTTTATTTTTTTATCTATCTATATATATGTATATATATTTCAGATATGCCTGTTACACAAAATCAACCAAAAAAAAAAAAAAAGGAAAATAGTTTTAAAAGATTTAAACCTTAACCATAAAAATCTACATGCATAAACATCAAAATTCAACTATTTACTATTTAAGCTTCCCTACTACCCACAAAATGGCATTAATCATAGACCATTCCCAATGATCCAAAGCATAACCAAAATAAACTTGAAACAATAAAATTCTCTTTCACCGCCACTTCAACCAACATTCAATGTACTACTTCTCATACAATTTAGTCATCAACAACACATCCAAATCCACATAAATTCCAGCAGCAGCATAAACAAAATCAAATTGCCAAATTCCAAACAATTTCACTATATTACAATAATTTCATCAAAAAACATTCCAAACACTCACAGAAATGAAAATAATTTTCCCTTCTCCAACTCTATACTACAATGCTTATAATTGTACAATGTAATTAAGCATAAGAAACATACTTTACTTTCATTTGGAGCCAAAATTTCACAATTTCTCCAGAAATCCAAAAATCCCCTTTGTGTCCTTTTTGTCAAATCGTTAACCTATCTCACTAATCTTCAATTCCAATACTTGGGTTTTGTAAAGGAATGAGAAAGAAAGCTTTTGATACAAAGATTCCGGCGAGATGTGGCCAAAATATCTCAATTTCTGGTGAGAAGGAAATTCGGTTAAACCCCCAAAACTCACACCTAAAGTGGCTTTTGGTTAAAACAAACATTACCAAAGTGTTTAAAATGCCCTAAAACCTATGGGTAACCTATTTCTAAGGCTGATTTGAAGAAGATTGAAAAAATTTGAAAACTTTTCTCTCAAAAGCTTCTTGGCAACAACAATGGGGAAAAAAAATGGAGTTATGTGCGTACAGGGAATGAGAAGGCCATATATTCATATTTTGCCCCCCTTTCCAAAATTTCCCTTAATTTCTCTCACAATTTCACTTAACTAAAAGGGAAAATTTGTCATTTCCGTCACAGTGATTTCCATCACAAAAAGTCTTTCCGTCACAAAAAGTCTTTTCTTTTTTTGTTTGGAGCAACTGTGACAGGGTAGTAACTGACACAGAAATGAAAATAATTTTTTTAATATTTTTGGAAGGTAATTTGTGACGACATTTGTCATTTGTCGTCACTAAATGCAAACAAAAATTCAAAAATTTGTTCTCGCCCAGCTAGATTCGTGACGGCAAAAAATATGTCACAAATAATGAAAAATGAATCCACAATTGTGACGGAAATTAAAATTTCCGACACAGAAAACTGTTTATTGTGACGGGTACATTTCCGTCACAAAACATCAATTTTTTTTTGTAGTCAAAGAATTGTAATATATATATATATATCATATTAGGTCGACCTAATAGTTTTAAAAGTATGTTTTTTTATTAACCATTAAATCACATAAGTAGATAAGATTTAAAATTCAACTAGTTATCAAATATTAATTTATTCACTTGCTAAAATTCTATTTGGAAAAAATAAACCATGCCAGAATCCGATGAACCATAACTGTTTTTTTTTTTTTTTTTTTTTTTTTTTTTT